>JAYKKH010000067.1:0-95205 GCA_036507275.1 Sicyos edulis | reverse complement strand
CGAAAGTTTAAATACCAAATGTTACTAATTCAATACAAACAAATTTAACATAAAAGTGTGTACAAATGTTACTTAATTAAAAACACAATTGAACACAAAATTTAAATATCCATACAAAGAAAATAACTAAATTTGAATGCACAGGACCGCCTCTCATGATCGTGATTGTAGACGACTATCTGAATCAAACAAAATAGCTATAAATATTTTAATTTAGAAGTTACAAATTTAGAATGAAAAATTGAAAAATTTAGAATCATGAAATTTTATATACATTTCGGCAACATAACAATGTATTTTAAATTATTCCCAAATAATTTAACATGTTTATCGGTTATAATACAAATAAAACATGGATTGTAGCTATCTTTACTGCATGATAGCCACAACCAAATAAATTACGCAATTTTACAAACATATCTTGAAACATTGTAATTAAGCTTAAACATATTGACACTATAAAAAAGTTTTCAAATGTACCTACTTTGATGTGTTACTGTCAACATTCATCTTCCTAAAAAACTCGGCCATCTGCACTTCCATCTAAGCTTGGTGAGCCTCTATCCTAGCTTTTTGAGCATCCAAATCAGCTTGCATCTTAGATTTTTTAGCATCCAAGTCAGCTTAATTGCATCTTAGATTTTTTAGCTTCCATGTCTGCTGACATGTCCGCTATTTTTATGTTCATCTGAGCTTCTAAGTCAGCTTGAATCTTAGATTGCAACTCCCTATGCAATACTCCACTAAAATTTGAGGACGAGGAACCTTTTCCTCGTTTATTAGCTGGCATATAACACGTGCCTAGAATCCCATCAGTGCGTCGCCCTAACAAAATTTCACAAATCTCAGTCTGCATTAGGGGTATACATCCTTCATAAGTTGGTGCATGTAGCATCTCTACCATCTTCACCTACATGGTATTAAAAAAAATTAGTTATCACATTTATGAACGTTTAGTCACATCAGGTATTAAACTTACGTGAGCTTGTCTCGCAACATCATTTATCCATATGTCACCCTTACAATGGGCTTCTTTGAACATATTGATTGGACTCATTTCGACATCTTCTTTTTCCTTTTTCTATTTTATAAAACATAAAGAATTAGTGTTAAAATATTCACAATAGACGTTAAACACAAACATAAGTTATAAATAATACATCATCAATGATTGATGCAAATGACTTGTTGCCTGCCCGATGGTTGTATTGCAGTGCGGCCTACAACCTGACCTCTTTCGGAACTCTTTGTCATAGTTTTCCATCAACCATTCATATTTGTTCTATAGTTTTCCATGAACCATTCATGCATTTCTTTCAAAGGACATCTAGCTTGACCTAGACAGTCCACGTCTCTCTTTGCCATTTCTAAAATCTCCTTATGCCTACTGCCATTTCTAAAATTTCCTTATGCCTACAGCATATTCATTAGACAATTTGTCTCTATTTGTAAGCTAATCTTTGTTCATTTTTTACCCTCCTGAATTAAACAAAGTCCTTCGTTGTTTAGCAGCACAATCCTACATATTTAATGTGGATGAATGATTAGAGTGTACTACTATAGCTTTCGTCAACATAACGACGTATTTTGAAACATAAATTGTGGCTATCTTTGCTACAGGATAGCCACACATCATAACTACTTTCTTTCTAATTCAAATTAATCATGTTTCTTTTGTATATTAGGTGTTAGTCTATTTGTTCATGTTTCTTTATTTGTCAAAAACAGAAAATAAAAAACCAAAACATAGAAAATATAAATATTGAAATAGTCATAAAACCAGAAAGATATTTATTTGTCAAAAACCATAGTGGGTTCCACTCTTTCTTTCCCTAGAAACAAACAACATATTTAGATGAAGAATCAATAAAAAAAACTCAACAAAAGCTGAAGAGCCAGGTTTAATGGAGGCCAAAAATAAAACTCAAGTCTTAGAGCTAGATTGGTAGAGATAAAGGGCCAAGTAGAAGAATAGATAGAGATATGTGTATACATAAAGATTTGAATTCTTAGCAAACACAAAGTACTTAAAAAGTATTAATTTTTTAGTTTCAAAACTTAGCTTGAGTTTTGAAAACACTTATTAAAAGTAGATAACAAAAAAGTGTTTATCATCAGCTTAATTTAAAAAAAAAAAAAAACAAACAAACAAAACAAAACAAAAAACAAAATAAAATGGATAATAAATGAAATCAACATTAAAAATTCGCGAGGTGGGCTCATAATCCAATTCAATATACACACATAGTTTATCTGCTTTGACTAAAAATCTAGAGGTGATTTTCAAATTTCACTTCAACAACTTGATAATAATTAACTCATAATTTACAACTTGTTTACTTATATTCAATTCTACCAAGTAACCTCATAAAATAGAGAGAAATCGAAACCTAAAACTGTAACATATGATGAATGAAAGAATGAATAGATTGAAAATAAATTTAATCCATAACATAATTTTGACAATTTTTCACAAACACCAAAATGGAATTTAATTCCTATAATTTTATTTAGTTTTTATAAAATTAAAAATTAAAACCTCGTTTGATAACTATTTGGTTTTTTGTTTTTTGTTTTTGAAATTTAAGTCTATTTTTACTCAAATTTTCTTCATATGTGCAATTTTTCCTATAATATATCTATCTTTTTTAAAAAAAGAATGTGAACACTGACCAAATTTCAAAAATAAAAACTAAAGTTTGGAAGCTACTTTTTTGTTTTTTCAAATTTTGATTTGATTTCTAAACTATAAGTAGGATATAGATATTCAAGTAAGAAAAAAACATATGGTTAAAGAATTATTATAGGCTTAAATTTCAAAAATAAAAACTAATGACAAAATGGTTATCAAACTGAGTTAATCTACTTTCCCATTGCCTTCTAAATACTCTACCACACTATTTTGATTTTTGAGTTACTACTATACATGCTATTTTAAACTGATTTTCTACTTCTAGATCATGATGCTATGTTAAGATAATATATTTTACAAATACAATTCTGTATCGCTTTTATTAATTGCATTCGTGTACTTTTTTAAAAAAAGAACAATTTTGTCCTTATTTGAACCTTGAAACATTAAATTAAAATGTCATTTGAAATATTTTGTGCCACAGTTTAAGGACGAGTCAGTGATGCCTCGAATAGAGGAGAAGAAAGCTCCAATTTTCCGATTTACAAAAAAAAAACAGCTGAGCTCACTACTAGAAATTTGACATACCATGACACTCTTTTTTCTCTATTTTTCAAGAAAAAGAAAAAAAAAAGTCATAATAGATTAAAAGAGGCGTTTTTCATTTTTTTTAAACTGATGATTATATTTTAGAGTCATAAAAACTAAATTAGGTTATGTGTTCGAGCTTGAAATGACTTGTTCTTTTCTAAATATTTATGTAGATTAAAAATAGTTATTAAAATCAATTAATTTTTTTCCCCTAAACTTATCTTTGGCGCACGAAGGAGATAGAGCACGGCCGTTCACCTTTCTCTTCTTCACGAACTACATCGGAAAAAAGAAGCTACAATCGCTAGTTTTCATTCAGACCAGAACGTCGATAAGAGCTCGACACACTACATCGTTGTTGGTTTTCATTCAGATCTGAATGTTGTCGTTGGTTTTTGTTCAGACCTAGAATGCCACAAGCGCCTCTTCGGTTTTCTCTTCGTTTTAGGTTAGTTTTTCAGTTCTTTTCTTTCACATTAAGTTCCTAATAGTTGAGATTCTAGTTTTTTTTTTTAATGAATTTCAAGTGGAGATATTCTGCCTAATAGATAAATTAGGTTTCAATTCTCTTTCTTGGGATAACCATTCTGATGAATTATTCAGTAAGGAAGCCAATAAGTTACACGAGGAAGCCAATTAATGTAATTGAATCTCATCGTGATTTTAGTCTCACAAATCTTGTTTACTGTCTCTTGAATCTTGTTTTAGGTCCTTATGTGTGGTTATGATGATTTGCTACTTATAGAGATATGAGTTTGTCTTTCTACTTCGTCATTTGCTTCTGTTTTTTTTTTTTTTTTTACTACTGTATGTGAAATTCCTAGGCAAACATGGTCTCTTCCTAATGTCACTGACGGAGGTAAAAAAATTTAATGGATTTCCCAAATGCTAAAGTTATTTGGAAACAAGAGGTTTGGCCTTCCTAATAGGTTGGGTTTTCCATTGGCACGTCTTAATCAATTTGTGACTGCAACGATTTATTTCTCTATATCCTTAATCAATTTGTAAATTCTAATGTTGTGGCCAATATGTATAATCTTTGGATAAACTGGAGTAATCGCCTTTTTGTTTCATCATGTGTTTGTCCGTCCATGTTTATATAATTTGATCTAACTGTCAATGGATTTAGTATTCTGTAAAAGAGATATGGAATGGTTACCTTACCCCTTGTAGTTATCACTTATAATTTTTTGTACTTGATTGTTATTGGGGGTGTTTTTTCTCTTTGTTATTGTAATTGTAATATATTAATGTTGATGATTCAAGGCTAGGGTTGGAGCAAATAGTGTCGTATTTCTTTGGCTTTACTTCTTTTTTTTTCAAAAAGCACTCTTTGGCATTACTTGTACATATGAGAATTTTATAGGTTAAAATACTATTTTGATCCCTAGACTTTGGAGAAAGTTCCATTTTTGTCTCTAGACTATCAAAAGTCTAAAAAATTAGTCCCTGTGTTAAATTCTTGACAGAGTTCTATTAAAATGAGGAGGGTATTTTCGTTTTTATGAGGAGGGTATTTTCGTTTTCATTTTTATTTATTTTAGTATCTCTCTTAACTTCAAGTTTTCTCTTCTCTGTACAACTTTTTTCTTAATATGTTTTACTCTCTCCATCTCATCTTCCTCATATGCAGTTTCAGAAAATCAGGCATGAAATTAAATAAAGCCCTTAAAGGTGAGGATGATATTGAGCTTAATAAAAACCAAAATTGGAACATGATTTTTAAAAATCCATGAATTCGGATATGAATTGGAACATATTGAACTTCAGATAACTTTTGACCTTTCAATGCTGCATTGTCTCTAATTTCATTAGAAATGAGTCTGTGGTTGTTGTTGCAAAGTCTTCAACGAAATGAAATTTGGATGCATGAAATAAAGAAGTTTGAAAAATTGGGGGAGTTATTTTGTTTTTTTTTTTCTAATCTATCAATCAGTGAAGTCATGCAAAGTTGCTTTAAGTTGTCTTTATACATTTAAATTATTTACCTAACCTTTGTTTTTTTTTATTCTATTAAGGAGGATAAGTGACAACTTCTTTCAAAAGATACCTGAGTTCATTGATAATTAATTAAAAATAAGTTGAAAAATCATAAACTAAAAACCAAATGGTTATTAAATGGGGCCTTCAGTAGGTATTTTATTGTCAATTTAGTTAAGTACGGGCATGCTAGAGGATGTTTTGAAAATGTTGAATTCAACGAAAAAACTATAATGTTAAGTACGTGTAACATTTTGTTCTCCTCATTTGAGTTGGAGGTATACTGTTCCTATTTCCTTAAATAAGAAATGAAGTTACAATTAAGTCATTTCTTATACTTTTCTTGCAAAGAGTGAGAGACATTTGGTGTAGGAAGCTAAGTCAATTTATATATCATCTATTGCTTAAGGAAAGTACCTATATCTATTTATCCTTTACATTTTTTTAAGGCATTGGCAAGTGATGCTAAGACTTCCCTTCTTGCAGGACATTGCAGCCGACTATACAAGTAAATTTCAGGTAGAGTTTTATTGATGTTATTTTATGATTACTCTGCTAATGACTTCCCCAAGTTTTTTAGGTTGGAACTCTTGTTTGTAATTTGTAAATTGTATTAGGCTTGGCTTGATCGAGAAAATTTAAAATTAAACTTTGAAACCTCTTGGACTACTTTAAGAACATTACAAGTAAGTAGAACTCTACTTGTATCAAAACCATTTGATTTTTTGTTTTTAGTTTTCCTACCATGTGCTTCATCGTTGCTACAATGTATCCATCTTGTTTCCAAATTTTTATTGGTTTCTAAAATTATAAGATGTAGATTTCCAAGCAAGAAAAAACATATGGTAAGATAGTTTTTGTAGGCTTAAATTTCAAAAACCAAAAACTTAAACCTAAATGGTTATCAAAGGATGTCTTAGATGTTAGTTTTTCTTTTGTTTCTATAGTTATAACGACGAAGCAGTCTATGAGGTGTTGCTCTTTTGGAACTCCCATGGCAGTAGTATTACTGTTCCTTATTTTGTTTCTCATTTTTTCCATGCAATCATAAGATAAGCCTTGCAAGGAGTGCTTCATTAAATTTTCTCTAGAAAGAATACTAGCATGGACTAAACTTTTTAAAATTGAGTTTCCTCATTTTGGCAGGTAGATGAGAATATCGAAGAAATGATTTAAGGCATAAGCTCAACAGCTGACATTCTCCCATGTATGAAAGGGATTCTTAAAATGGGCGACATGGACCTTAAGGTCGTAAAGTCATATGTTTTCTTTTTGTTTATGCTCCCTCCCCTCTTCTAAGTAGTCTTTTTTTTTTAATGTTGTATGTTGCAATCCCCATTTTATATCATGTTTTTTTTACATTTTCTAAATTAAGGAATTTAAAAAGCTTAGTTCTAACACACATGAAGTCTCTCATTTTGAAATGAAATTGCAGAGTATAGCTCATCCTTGTCACTTGAACAAAAAAGGTAAATTGTCACCATTTTTGTAAAACTGCATTTTCACGTTCTTTTCTCACTAGTTTGCACGTGTAGTGGATCTAAATTTATTGTCTCCATCTTATTTGATGTTTTGGTAGTAAATTGTAGTTTCCTTTTACTCTTAGATTGATACTAAGAGTAAAAGGAAACTACGTTATTGTTCTATTATATGGAATGTTGCCACAGTTCTAATTATTGTTCCTCTATGTAAGTGAGTCTTTTAGGTTGATTCTTATGTTGATATTTTCTCCAATATGGAATGAGTTTTGATTAAGGTATCGATGTATCCTTTTCGTTCTAGTGTTTTGAGTTTTCAAGAGTTCTTCTTGATCCAAGAACCATGATTTTCTAAGAGAATGGTTATGAAAATGCATTTTGCCTGAGATGACTTTTAAGGTAACATTAGCATTCATTTTGTTTGAGATGACTTTTAAGGTAACGTTGTTCTCAAGAATTCGTGGGTTATTTTTCTTTGGTTGGAATGTATGTATTTCAAACCATATATGCTTCAATTGGTAACATGTAGTTTAGTTGTTTCACAAATTTTATTTTATAAATGCTTATGCCCAAATGCTAATTCGACTTGTGTTTTGCAGTAATATTTTTAAGTAGGCTGGTGCAAAGTATATGGCATACAAATCATTCTTTGATCTTGTATTGATTTACTAACTTAAGTTTGTAGACAAAAACATAAAACAACTAAGATAAAGTAACTACATCAATGATAAAACAACCTGTTTTAATTGCTAATTGTTAACTTGATATTTTGGCATTTTTCACTTATTATAACTGGTGGGAGTGTTGATCTGCAAAATATGAAAATCCAATGATTGAAACTTCTAATTCAAAGTTTTATTACTACATTGTGCAGGTACTTTGTTCAAGGTGAGGATCGCTTGCATCTACAGTTATCGTGCAACTTGTCAATCCACGCATATTTCGCACAAAGAATAGTAGACCATGCTTCTTTGTTATATTGTAAACTTTCTAGTTTTCAAACCTGTTGTAGACATTTTAAGATTTATAAGTTTATTGATATTGAATTTTTTTTTGTTAAGTGTAATGTACAAATTATTTAGTCACGTATGAAATAATATTTGTGGGCTGCATATTATAAATTTTTCTTGACGGGTAGACACAAACAAAACAGATTGTAAATAGGCATAAAAAAAAGTATCATGAAAACTAATAAATTGACATAAATAATAGTCATATTGCATAAATTGATGACTATAAAAAAGTGGCAATATATAAACTATAATAACAATATTAACATGTCATTAATACTTCTTCAATGACTATGTATATGTGTCATTAATTGTTCAAATATGACTAAAATAAAATGTCATAACTGGCTCAATCATGACTATATATATGTGTCATTAATAGATCAATCATGACTACAATAAAATGTCATAATTGGTTCTACAATGACACTTGTAAATTGTCGTTATTACTTTATTATTGACTCTGTATGTGTGTCATTAATGGTTCATCTATGACTATAATATAGTGTCATAATTGATTCTACTATGACACTTTTACTATAGTGTCATGGTTGAACCTTCTGTGACAGCGGATACGACGACTCTTGATTATAGTCATAGAAGGTGTTTATGACTATAAATTATAGTCATGGAAAATGCTTTTTCTAGTAGTGGCTTAATAAAAAGGAAAACAGTTCAAATACCATTTTAATTCTTTTATTTTTGAATTAGTTATATTGTGACTATTTTTAAGAAAAAAACAATAGTGTGATTTATTAATTTTCAAATATTTAATTTTTAATTTGTAATTTATTAAATTTTAAATATTAAAATTTAATCTACATATGTAATCAATCAAATTGGTATAGTATATTTTTCAATTTTTTTTCTATAAATTTTAGAAATGTGTTTACATTTTAGGGAATTTACGATGTATAACAACTTTTTTACCACAGTTTACAATTATAGCACATTTTTAAAAATAATTCTTTTATAGCAAATTCTGTCATTTTTAAAAAAAAAAATTATTTACCTTTTTTATAGAAGACTTTGATAGAATCTATCATTCTCTAGTGATAGAAGTCTATCAATTTTATCAGTGATTGATTCTATCGGCTCTTATTGATAGACTCTTGATAGAATCTGATGGAAGTATATCAATTTACTTTATTTATTAGTAATTGATTCTATCACCTTTTATCGATAGAATCTATCAATATGAAGTCTATCAATTTACAACTTTTGCTATATGTGCAAATATTTTCATTATTGTGTTATTCATGTAATATTTTATACATTTTGTAATATACATGCAAAAGTCCCTACATTTTATCATTTCTTGTATTAAAATTATTAAATTAATTCTAATTTTAAATTAACTTTAAATTTATCGAAAGGATTAATTTGAAGTTTTTTTTTGGGCGAAAATACATGAACATAATTTGAGAGTTGAAAGTAAAAATGGATTAGAATAGAACCAAATGCAAAAACATGTTGGCATGGCCACGGTTTTAGCCTTTTTAACATTGTTGCGAGGCGGATGCCGTCGGAAGAATTTAGTTAAAAAATTGGAAAGGATTAATTTCAATAATATTTCATTTACGTTTTTTTATATAGTTTTTTAATTTTTTTTCCTTTAAAAAACTATATATTTTTAGTTATAAATTAACATTTAATATAATTTTTATTAAAAATTATGCCTGCCGCTACGAAAATCCGTTGGAGTAGGCTATATTCTGCGACGACTGTCGCAGGAAGTTGCCTTTCCCGACGGAACTCCGTCATAGAATATGGCCTATCCCGACAGAGTCCTATTGCAATGTATAGATTTGCCGTTGCAATAAGTATCTATCGCTACAGAACGAAGTCCATCGGTGTAGCTTGCGTTTAGTCGACTGAAAGTAGCGTTCCATCGGCAAAATCAATACATTTTTTTAGGGACGGGCCAGTGATCTTCAGGCTTGGTTCCAAGTCATCAAAAAATAAGCAAAACAAAAAAAAATCAACTTTATTTAAGTTTTGACTTTAATTTGTTAAAATTTATATTTTAAATGTTCTAAGTGATATATATTAAATAGGTTCAATGGGCCGTTTACTTTCTGGTAATCTGGATAATTAGAATTCTTGGATATCGGGAATCATAGATACTTGAAATGACAAATGTCCGACATTCTTAGATAGACATGTTTGTTTTGTATGAATAATTTTATGAGTATTTGAGAAACCATTATGAAAATGTCTTAAAATGCCCTCCTAACATAATTTACACATGAATTTATATAATTAAAATTTATAGAACATATTTTTTTTTATTAATTTAAATATTATATTTTAAAATAAATTTATTTAACAAAAATAATAAAATAAATTCTTTAGTTGAATAAGCAATAAAATTTGCTAAATATAAAAAAATAGGCAATTATATTTGAAAATATAAATAAAATTAATTATGTATGGTTAGTTGTTAATACATGCATAATAATCATATACTAAAAAAGAACATATTATTTTATTTTAAGTTACAAACTACTCATGAAAAAGAAAAGTTGATATGAATTGATAAAATATAATAAAAAAAACTAATAAGGGTAAAAATGTCATTCGCGATGCCCTATACACAGAAATCTTAAAAACTTATGGGCATCCTAGGATGCCGGACATCTCAAAATATTCGAGATAATAATCACTAAATAAACGTGGTAATCCATATGTCCATCTTATAGGAATCCTAGATTAACACGAAGCAATCTCTCATCTCTTATAGATATTTTCAGATTTCATTAACTCTTATAGATATTATAATTGGCTCTTGGTATTAATTTAAAACTCAATTTAGGGAAAGATAGATTTATAAATTGATATTTGATTCCTTGAGATTCAACGATACAAACAAACATGAGGTTAAGGCTTCTATTCTCTCATCGAAGATTCAAATCTCCATACTCTACATTTGAAATTTGAAAATATTTTATAAAGAAAATTGTTGAAAAACAAAATATGAAAGAAAAATGTGGAGGACAAATATGTCATTTGAAAATATTCTATTCTTGTATATTAATTTAAAAGTTCATGTTGTGAGAGGATATAGATATCTTAAATATTTTTCATTCATCAAATTAAACAAGAAAATCAAGTTGTCTATCCCATAATAATCTTGATTCTGTCCAAACAATTTTCCATTTAATTCTTTTAAAATATTTAAAAGATAATTCTTTTCTTAAGATTTTGTTTTTTTTTTTAACAATTATTTTCTTAAGATTTAATCCATAAAAGCAGTTGTATTTAATTACATACTTTTAAATTATTTTAAAGACGTTTGTACGTACATGTAAAATTTTAGATTTTCAAAGTCATTCTCAACGAGTAATGGTTTTTCAAAGTTGTTTACAAGATAATTTGGGTTACTTTTAAATAATTCCTAATGGTTAAACAAAACTTAGCAAATTTAATATATATATTTTTTATTAATCATCATTCCATAAAAGTATGAATCAAACAATCAGTTTTTTAAAATTTTTAGAAACCAAATAATATCTCTACCCAAATTGATGACCAAAATATAATTTGCCGGCCTTTTAAATCTATGTGATGATTAAATTATCACGATTTATGAAAAAGAAAAAAAAAATCTATAGACTGTTTTAGAAAGAAACCTATATTATATTTATTTATAAATTTTCATCAGGTGCATGAGTTTGAGCGTTCATCAATGAAATATATAAAAAAATTAAAAACCTTGTTCAATTTTATAATAACCTCTTACAAATGAGTTTCACAACACAATAATGTGAGTTTAAACAAAACAATGAAATTCCACATATTATTGAATAATAAAAGAGTTACAATTTTTTTATCAATAAACTATACAAGATTCCCTATTTTAATGGCATATTAAAATGTTAAAATAATAATACAATACAATGAAACAGTTCAAAAAAAGCAGTGCAGTTTTGGAAAGATATCGTGGACGAGCCAAGATTGCATGGTTTTGTAAGCCTTTTGTGTCAAATGGATTCCGTCCAAACTGATACGTTCTTCTGATACGCCCGGAACTGCGCACATATGCATACCGTTAAAGTCGTAACCGCCTTCAGGTTTACTACATGATGATGTTTGCAAAGAAACTTGATTCTCTACGAAACCATGACGAAGAATCGACACGAATGCTTCATAGTAGTCACCGTATACAATTAGGGTATGCGGGTTCTCTTTCTCGAGTGTTTTAATGGCTCGTTTGAGTTGTTCGTTGTGATAGCTTGCAAAACTGTTGAAATCTTTCAAACAATGATGTGCATCATAAGCAGTTGGATCTTCGGTTTCGAAGCGAGTAAGATAAACGGGAAGGCATCCAATTGGGAAGCTTCCGGGAACGACGATTCGAGTAGCACCATAGTTTATCACTTTCTACAAAAATATATATCATCAAATTACACAAAAAGTTAAGTATTATGAAAACCTCAAATTCATAAAAGTAACAAAAAAGTTGAAGCAAAAATTACCTCAACAGCAGTCTTTATGCTTTGAACAACATTTGGAACCATAGCTTTTACTTCTTGAATAGTCTTGCCTTCGAACAATGCTTGATTATAGTCATTGCCACCAATCTCACCCGCCAAGAACAAATCATTCCTTAATATTTGGTCGCAGTCTATAAGTACACAATAATTCAACCATTAAAAAATACATACATAAATACATAAATTAATGAAAAGGAGCTTACAATATATAGGAGATAAAAGTTGGGGTTTTATATAAGTTCTTCCTTGGTTCATTTAAATTATATAATTTAATCATACTATTCACTAAAATTTTCTAAATCTTTTCATCATTGACTTGAGTTATTAGTTTCTTATATCTTGTAGTTACACTTTTTTGTGTTGGGATGCAAACAAAATATTCCAATTAGATAAGCGGAAGATCATACTTATATAATTGGTATGAAGACAAAAAACATGATGGTGTGATATGGACATTCGGGTAGGGTTGTGATTCTTATAAATTTTTAATAAATACAAATTTAAAGCAAATTCAAGTATATGAACACATATTAACTTAATTACCTCTTTGATTGTGGCAAATGGGATTGAAGTGAGAGAACATCCAATCAAGTTGTTGATCAAGAGAAGATTTGGTAACCGAAGATGAGATTTTGTTTTGAAAGAGAACTTGAGAAGGGAAAGTTGTAGAGCCAGCCACAGCAAAGTTCACTCCATCATCCATCAAACTATCTTTATTGATATAGGGAAGGCCAGCATCTAAAGCTGCAAAAACAAAGACCAATACAACATTAAATTACATACAAATAATGGTGAAGAAAAGTGAAAGGAAAACTAGAGTGGGGTCGAAAAGAGTTACCGATGTAATCGAACATGTCTACGCCGTTGGAGTGTCGACCGGTGGCGTCGTTGGGAAGACGAGAGAAAGGAGCGTTGGGGTTTCCGCCGATGAGGTTTCCGGTGTCGGAGATCGAGTCGCCGAGTTGGTAAATCGCGTCAAACATGCAAAGTTTTAGTAGATGAGCGTTGGACGAAGGAGAAAGAACGAGAAGAAGAAGAAGAAGGGAGAAAAAGAATGGTGTGGAGGTCGCCATTGTTGAAGAAGAGGAATTAATAATGCTTGTTGGTGATGAAAATAAAAAAAGAGAGAATTATTTTGTAATTGGTGAAGAGTTGGATGGTGAAACCTTATTTATAGCTTCACTTTCTCCCAATGACTTTGGGAAAAAAGATACAACTTTTAGTTTTGATTTCCTAATTCTTCAAGGAGATTTCTGTTATCCAAAAAGATAAAAAGAAGTTGGTTATAAATGGCAAGTTTTACCAACTACTTTTTAAAAATATTTGATACATCACAAAAATATTTAAATTTTCATTATTTTAAATTTTAAATCAATTTAAATGCATTGAAGATCCTTCATTTTAATTAATTGAAGTCTCGATTTTATTTAAATGTTATTGAGTCTGCTATTGTTATATTTAAATTTTTTTCTAAACTTTTGATCTCATAATTTTTTTTCCTTTTTTATTATTCATGATAAAATCTCCAAAAAGATAATGATAAAATAAAAAAATAAAACAATGAACCCTAGTGCAAGAATTTTGGTTGCAAAATATTTTCTTGTTCGATTTTTCAAATATTTGATTAGATTTTAGGGAAGAAATACTTGCTATTTTCCAACGGAAAAAATACTTGGCATTAAGTCCTTTAATTTTGAGTATATTGGTACATAAATTTAGAAAGGTTATACTTTTGCATTTAAATTTTAAGTTTAGTTTTAGATTTTAAAATGCGATATTTTTAGTTTTAGATTTTAACGAATCTGCAAGCCGCCAATCTATATCGTTCAAGTAATTTGAATTCAGCCCTAAACACTCAGATAGCAATTCCATCAGTAATTTCCCAATCTCCATCACTCATTTTAAGTAATCCAACTGAACATCTCTGCACAATTAAACAGTTTTAGATTTTAAAATGTTATATTTTTAGTTCTTTTTAGGCTAAATTATCAAACATACTCTTAAACTTTGGACTTTGTGTCAAATATACCTTTAAACTTTGAAAAGTTTCAACAATACTTCTATACTTTCGTAATTGTTTCAAAAATATCCTTGCCGTTAACTTTAAATAGAAACGGTTAAAATTTTGTTTCAAATACCCCTGAACTTTAAAAAAAAAATCAAAATTACCTTTCAACTTAAAATTTTCTATAAAAAGTCATTATCAATAATTTTTTTATGAATATATTAAAGTTTTGCTTAAAATACCTTAGACATAATTATAACTATTCATCGTTTGATGATTTTTTTTTTAACTTATTGAGATGAATTAGTAAGGTGTGAATTGATTTTTATTTGAATTATTTAGATACTTTTCCATTCCCCCAAATATTTAAATTTAATGTCAAACTCTGAATATGAAAGACACATATGATCAATTTTAAATCAAATTTGTTGTTTATCATTGCATCAAGACTAGGGTTATAATTAGCCAAATACTGACTTTTAAAATCGAAGTCGTAGTGGTGGTGTTGAAATGGATTACAAATAATGAAACCACCCACATCACCAATCCAATTAATTAAATTTCTAGTCTAATGATTAAAAATAATTTCTTAATATTTTCCCTTTTGATTATTCTTGTATCCTTTATTTTATGTCTTTATCATAGAAATTTATTGCATAGTAATTCAAACTAGCTAATATTTTTAAATTTTCAAGTTTGATGTCATATTAGAAATTGATAAGAAGAATCTATGAAGTTCAAATGTATCATATAATTACAAATAAACTATAAATTTTTCGTTAATCTTGATTGATGATAAACAATAAATCTAACTTAAAATTGATAGGTGTATTATGAGAGATTGATTTTCATCTCTACATTAAATTCAAATATGTGGGGTAGGTAAAATATTTAAATAATTCAAGAATAAAAATTGATTTGCACCTTGCTAGTTAAGTTTTTAAATTCATCCCAATAAGTTTTTTTTTTTACTTCAAAGAGTTATGATGAATAGTTATGTTTTTTTTTTCTGAGAAGCTATAGTGTCTAGGTTATTTGAAACAAAAATTTAATATATTCATTAAAAAAACTTATTGATAAAGATTTTTTTTTTTGACAGTTTTAAGTCCAAGGGCATTTTTGAAATTTTTTTCAAAGTTCAGAATATATTTGAAATAATACTTTAACGGTTTCCATCCAAAGTTAATGTCAATGGTATTTTTTAAACAAATCTGAAGGTTTTTAAGGGTATTGTTGAAACTTTTCAAAGTTCAAGGGTATGTTTGACCCAAACCCCATAATTTAAGGGTATGTTTGATAGTTTAGCCAAAAAGATATCAAAAGTATAGTTTTATTTCAATTTTTGAATGTGGAAATAGATTTGGACGCAAGAGATTCCACTAGAAATGGTTAAAAATGAGTTTAATAATAAACAGTAACACTAAGATTTTGATGTCAACAAAAGTACTAACTCAGCGACATCAGTCTAAATTTAAAAATGTTATGAGTTCGAATCTCTCTACCTCCAATTGTGTAATCTCAAAAAAAAAAAAAAAAAAAACTAAGATTTTGATACCTTGGAACCAATGTGCCTTGCACATTAAAATTAGTAAAGTTTTGTTTTACCTATGAAATTAGATTGTGAGATAGTTTTAGAATTTCAAACATCTCTATAACTAAAGTAAATCCTAGACTTAAAAAAGTGATAAAAAAGCAATTTAGATAATAATAAAATACATATTAACACATTACACGTTAATATTTATATTTATATATATATATGGTAAATTACACGTTAATAATTTAATCTCACCCCAACTCAAAAAGAATAAAAACAAGAAATGCCACAACTAAATACCAAGGTAAAATTATAGCTACTGGCATCTAACCACAGTAATGCTCCTACATTGTCATAAACTTAAAAAGTATAATAACAAATACATCTTCTTTACTACCAAACACGGTCTAAATTGAAAGTTTATTTACTATTATTATTTTTTATTTTTTTTTAATACAAATTGAGGGAGGGAGGATTGAACCCGTGACCATAGAGTGAAAATAAATTAATATCAAACTATATAACTAATCTCACCACTAACTCATTAAATAAAATAAAAGTTAATCAATATAATGGGAGTCAACTATAAAAATAAAAATAATGTTAAAATATTACTTTTGCCTTTAGTTTGTCCCAGTTTAATTCGGGTACTTTAAAATGTTCAATCCTAATATACATCGTTAATATAATTTTAAATTGGTTAATCTTAAGTATTATTGAGGGAATTTAAAAGAGTATTTTTATTTAAAATTAAATTTATTTATTTATTTATTGACATTTGAAAATACAGATACAATAGGGTCGGGGAAAAAATGATGTTTTAAAAAATAATTAAAAAAATGATTTTTAATTTAAAACAAATATTTCCCAAATCAATCAACCCGATTCAGCCCGCAGTTAAACCGTTTAGGGTGTGTTTGGGCCCCTGTTTATGTAAACGATCGGGTTTGTTATAATAACTCAACCAATATTTGCCCGTTTATTATAAACGATGCTTCCCTAAACTTGCGTGCCCATTTATCTAAACTTACGTGCCCGTTTATTTAAATTTTACCTATATTACTTTTTGTTACATAATCAGCCCCTCAAACATCGTTTATCATAATCCTTGTTATAATAACTTGCCTCTCAAACACCATTTATAATAATCTATGTTATAATAACTTACCCCTCAAGCATCATTTATAATAACTCAACATTTATCATAACCCCCATTTATTATAACTTACATTCTATCATAACCAAACCGGTGCTCCAAACCCACCCTTCGCATTTATCGAGCCTACCAGAACATGGGCCGCATCATTCCAAAGGCGTGTTAGTGCTTTTCTATGACAATATTAGGAGTGATATTGGTTCGATTTTCTTCGATTTTAGGTCAAATCGATAATCGAACCAATCCAATCAATTTGACAAAAAAAGGACCAAACCAATGTCAACAAAAGATAAAACCATTGATTCCGTTTCTCTTGATTTTTAAGGTCAAATCAATAACCAATCCGATCCGATTGATTTGACAAAAAGAAGAACCGAACCAATGTCCGATAAAGGATAAAATCATTGGCTCGATTTACTTCAATTCGGTTCCCTACAGTTTAATTTTTTTTTTTTTACAATTTTACTTGCTATTTCACTTCCAATTCATATTTTAATGTTGTTTAAACAAAATAATTAGTCACTTACCAATAAAAAGTTTAACTAACATATAAAAAGAAACATGAAAGTTAAAAAAATCAATATTAGTTCGGTTCAATTTTATTAGTTTTTTACAAATAAAAACCGATCTGATCCAATAGCTTTCAGTTTTCTCTAAATAAAAACCAATATATCCAATATTATACAAAAAATTCGAACCGATCCAATAAATCGATTTGGTTCAATTCGATTTTTTCGGATTTCATTATCACCCCTAGATAATATTGTAAAAAAATTGCACCTCAAACTCGAAACATAACATGCAAGTAGTAGACTCGCTCTAACTGATAGATGTAAACAATTTCTGCAATCAAATTATATATATTATCGATCGAATTCAATTTTTTTCAGATTTTATACCTTTACAGTGTGTTTGAGCCCCCGATTATGTAAACGGTCGGATTGGTTATAATAACCTAATCGATGTTAACCTCACTGTTTATTACAAATGGTGGTTACCTAAACCTACGTGCCCATTTATCTAAACCTACATATCTGTTTATCTAAACCTACATATTCGTTTATCTAAACCTTATATATATTACTTTTTATTATATAACTAATCCTTCAAACACCATTTATCATAATTCCTACTATAATAACTTGACCTTCAAACTCCATTTATAATAATCCACCGTGTAACATAATTTTTTATCTATAATAACCAAATCAATGCTCCAAAGACGTTCTTAGTGTTTTTTTATGATATCACCCGTACAGTTAAGTATTAACCAAGCAATATTGGAAAAAGTAAAACGGAAAATGTGATAGGATGATATAACAAATATTTATTAGAAAAGAAAATGAAAGAATATAATCCTAATAGATTAAATTTAAAAAAAAAAAAAATAGAGAGAGAAAGTGAATGTGTTGTGTTTTACCACATTTTATGTTCAGCACCTTTTTGCATTTTGGCACAGTAATCAAATAGGCTGCCATCAAAGCAACGCCTCACTGCTTCTTTGGATAAGAACCCATTTTCGTCCTTTGCAAGAAGATATAATGCTCCCCACTCCAATTTGCTTGCAAACCTACACCAATTACAATTACAATTACAATTACAATTACCCCCGTAAATATTATTATCATAAAACCAACTTACATATCATAATCATTAAATCTCCCCCTCTCTATATATAGTCTCTTTATGTTCGAGTGTTTTTTAAAATTAGTCTCGGTTGCTAAAGTGTGTCAATAACTTTTCCCGACTGTTTGTATATAATAATTAATACTATGGTTCCATATGTCAATGTGAAAATCGACTAATGATAGACTTAACATAATTCTTGTCACATATTAAATATTAAAATTTTAAATAGAGAAATTAAGCCATCTAAGAAAAAGGTTGGTAACATTTTTATTACGATTTTACGTTTTTGAAAGTTAAGATTATAGACATTATTTCTATCTGAAGTTTTCTTACATACTTTTTTTAACACATTTTAGAAAACCAACCCACATTCAACATGAAAAAAAAAACTAGTATTTAGGTACCATTTGGTACCTATTTTATTTTTTAAGATTTGGTTTTTTAAAATTTCAACTTATCTTTCTTCACTTTTAAGAAAGTACTTGAATTTCTGGGGAGATTCCAATGACAGAATTAAATTTTTGAAGGCTATTTTTTTTTTTAAGTTATCAAAATGTGATTTGGCTTTTGAAAACACAAGCAAAAGTTGGATAAGACAACGATGTAAGTAATAGATGGAGGTACGATTGACTCAATTTTCTAAAACCAAAACTTCAAAGGGTTATCAAAAGTGACCTTGAAAACTTGATTTTGTTTTCAAATTTTGGCTTGAATTCAAACATAATTTTTTCATTGAAGATGAAAACGTTATCGAATGAAGTTTTAATTTTCCAAGTATCTTATATATTCCTCTTAATTCTTATCGACTAACTTACGAAGTATTATGTCACTCTATATAAGCTTGCTTTCTATCCATTCTAACCTCCCCTATTTTGAAACAAGAGTAACCACGTCCGTCCCTAGGTCAGGCATCAGAGACATCGAATGAGTAATGTCACAGATGTGTCTCGAACCTGGACATTGAGGGGAAAATACCTTCAAAACCCAAGTCTTCAACCACTGCGTCATCACTTGGGGACAACCTCCCCTATTTAAAATGGACTAATTTAAAAACTTCAAGATTATAAAAGATCAAATTGAAGCTTTCTAAACAGATAAAAAATAAATACTATTAACAAATGTAACTTATGAGAAAGGGAGAAAGAGATACCAGCCAAAGAAATCAAAAGTCTGACGGTTAGCCTGAGTCATGTGCCAGATCTCACTCAATGTAAGCTTATCAGGTTGAGTTCGACCATATTTGCTAAACATATTTTCAAGGTGTGCTGGATTGAATCTGCACAACACAATATTAACTATTATATCATCTACTTTCAAGCTATGTTTCAATAAATCGAGACAAGTTTTTGAAAACTAAAAAAGAAATTGAAAACAATCTCATTTTTATCTGGAAAAAAGACATGAAAACAATCATGTATGTCAAAAACTAAGAACAAAATAGTTATAATAGAGGATCATGGACCAAATTTGAACAAAACCTGACCGCTTATGAAAATGAAAGTGGAATTGAAATGCAATATACATACATTACACCTGGCTTAGTTTAAATAACTTCACAAACTATGCATTTCCAAAGCAAAACTCACCTTCCTTCAGTGTCATAGGTGCCTGAATCACTTCCATGCCTTGCCCTGTGTATGTTTTTTACATATATTGGGAAGAAAGGTGAAGGTATCCAAGTCTGTAAAGAAAGCAGTGGACACATATTAATTACAACTCAGAGCTAAGAAATTAACTATGGAAGGGTTTGGTAAATTCGAACTTCTAACCTTTTAAAGCCAAGTCAAATAAGTTTTTTTATTGGGTAAATCATGTAGTTTGAATTAATTTCTAGGCAGGTAATCCCATGGATTGAACTCATGACCTCTTAGTTTTCCTAGACTAGATCCTTCTTGACCACTAGGTCACCCCGTGATAGTTTTCAAATATTCAAATTTAATCACTTACTTTCAAATAAATTTTAAAGTTGATCTGTTTTTATCATTTTAAGTTAATTTTTATAGAACACAATAATATTTTTATTAAGAAAAGATACCGTGTAAATATGTTTTTAATTTAGAGATGTGAACTTAATAGAAGCTTTCTAAAAATAAAAATATAAAGTGGTCATTGTCCAAATACAGTAGTACAAGCCTTACAATTGATTTTGAGATCGAACTGCATATTATCTAATATAGTATCGGAGTCCACTAAACTCAGTTCTAAGAATGGTAAACTCAAAAAATGCATCATCTTAAGAGGACAGGTGAAAAATAAAAATACTCAATAAAAGTATTAAAATGATATTTTAGGAAAAAATTATGTATATACAAAAAGCTGATTGCTTACTGGGAGAGTAGCATAACTCAGTGCTCCATTTATAAAAATCATAAAGAGGAAAGATGCAATGGCATTGAATCCCAGTGCTCGAAATCCTGAAAACATACACAAAACTAACGTTTGATTTTATGCTTTGTAAATCAAATCTTATCGATTCATTTTCTCACAAAATTAAAAAATTGAACTTCAAATTGTAACATTACATGGCTATATACTGGTTAATTGTTACTAGGAAACACAACTAGATAAAATGGTATAACAATATATTACTTAATGAATGTGAAGATTTTACCTATTGATACACGTATTATAACTCTGTTCACCATACACACACATATAGGCTATAAGTCTATGAAAATACATCGTTTCAAATAAATATAACTATATAAGTACTTTAATTTTTTACTTTAAAAAAAAAACAGAATCAATTTGAAGACACTGGAACTAGTTTATGCTTGATGTCTAAGTGAAGTTATTAAATCATAAGAAACCTTTTAAGTGTTTGGCATCCATTTAAGGGTCGATTAGATTGGGTTATAATAACTCAACTTCTGTTAAAGTCATCAATTATAAGAAACTATGATTTAGTCCATAATCTCGGTTACAAAAAAACGTTTTGATAGATTATCGTAATCATAATTCTCAAACACATGTTATCAAAATTTATGTGATAATAGCATGCACTGATCCAAACACAACACAACAGAGGTTATCATATAATCCATACACATCTCAAACACAAGTTATTATATTCTAGTCTCCGATACTCAATTATCATTCTTGTGAGACAACCGTGTGATCCTACTACATTTTTAAAATTCGGTGGTCCCTGAATGATTGACTAGTGATAAGGAATCGTGTAGTGAAATACCTCGATAAGTATCCGAAGGGCGAATAATGCCATCGTCATCTTGATCAAAAAAGGCTACATGCTGTTGAAGCACAGACATTCCGTTGTGTTTGTGGCCCCAAGTTCCATTGACATTTTCGGAATCAGGCGCCACCAAAGCCCTAGCTAAATCTGCAATAAAACACATAGAAGCAGCGTATAGATATATACACGATCTGCTTAAGCCAGATTCAAGAAAAGCACAAACAAATGCACGATTAATCGATTTTTGAAGCATTTTCTGAATCAATGGAGCGGATGTAGACCTAGAAAGTGAAAATGGTTGGATCGAGAGAAATTAGGGCAGGGATTTGGGACTCACATGGCTTGGGGAGCTTGGCGTCGAGATCGTCGCGGATTTTCCTGATTGAAGTGATTGGGGAGTTGTCGGCCGCCGTTGCCAGGGCCTCCGCCGTCGCCTCTGCCGCCATTGTTGGTGAGAGCTCTGCGATTCTTTGTTGATGGTGAAATGTGGAGTTGGCTTTGGAGGAGGTTTAGAGAGAAAGAGAAGCGGTTGCAGTTGAGACGGAAATGGAGGAAATGGTTGTGAATGCGCGGAAATGGAAATTATATGTTTTGACTTTTTTTTTTTTTTTTGGGTTAAGATTATAACAATTGGGAATTTGAGGACTCGAACCAATCATGAAAGTTGTTCGATATATTTAGGTAGTTTTTAGGTTAATTAGTTATATTGATGAGTTATATAAAGCAATTAAAAATTGAGTTTATACCAAAGACTCTTGAATGTAATTTTTGTGTGGAGGAGTAATTATTTTTAATAGTTAAAAAAGAAATGATTAAAAAAGAGTGGTTAGAAATGATTGAATGATTAAAAATTAATTGTTAGAAATGAGAGTTATTTTTAAAAGTAAATTGAGGAGAAGTTGATAAAACCTCGTTTGGATGTAGGTTTTCGAGAAAGAATTAATAAATCTTAAACCTAATTCATACCTAAAAACGTCAAACAAACAACAACCCCTAATGTAGCTACTATTTTTTGACATTATTTTTTGACATCCAAAATCCACTTGAACTTTAGGGAGGGTGTGAAACATATGAAGTTTCAAAATAAATAAATTTAAATTTTATTTCAAAAATACTGGAGAACTTTAAAAATATTTGCAAAAATATTTTAAATGTTCGTCACCTTAGAATATCAAAAGAATATAAGAAAATTACATTTTTAGTCCTTATTACATATATTTTAAAATTGAACACTTTTATCGAGACATTTTAATGTAGTTATTGCTTTTGTTGGTATATTCATAGACTCTTTCATGAGTGTGATTAGCAATTTATTTACTTTTTTATTTATTTATTTTTTGAAACATGATTAGCAATTATTTATTATTATTTGGTTGGTAATGTTTAAAATGATGAAGTACTCGCACTTTCAAATTAGAGAAATCCTAAAGATATATGAACGTGGAGAATATCAAAATTAAAAATATTTGATATAAATGTACAAAAAACAAGTAACATCAAATAAACTGTTGGGTCAATTCTGGAGTTTACCAATTATTTTAGTTCAACTCAAACTAAGAGTAATATGATATATGAGTAAGATTAATTAAAAAGATGGAATTATGTATTAACAATTTTGTACATTGTAGGGTTGAGTCTAGCATTGTCAACTCTTTTTTATATAGAGTAGTTGTGAGATGTGTCTTATTGAGAAAGTAAGAGATAGTGAAACTTGATAACTCAAAACAACACAAAAAAATATTGTTAGAGTTAAGTTGGGTTGCTCTAATACATATGATTAGATGGGTTGACGAATTGGTCAACTTAAGAATTAGAATTGGTGCAAACAATTCCTCTCATCCAACTCAATTCCAACTATGTACAATTTTAATATTTTGCTTGAAACAACACTATGTTGGATGACCTTTTTGAAATTTACTAAAAAGCATGTGTTGAAAGGATTTGTGTTAGTTAGTAGCATGGGTGATTTTGGTTCAATTTTGTGTCAAACTGATGATTGGACCGATATCTTCGATTTTTCAACAATTAGGTTCGAACCAATGTCTAGTAAAGAACAAAACGATTGTATGAGTATTTCATTGTTTTGGTTCGATTTTGGTTTGATTTCAATAATAATTTAATTCTTTTTTCAAGTTTTTTGTCTCATCTTCACTATGGTTTTCAATTTAATATTTAGAATAATTATTTTACTAATAAAAAAACAACAATTTTCCATAAAGTAACCTAATATTTATAATGTTTTTTAATTTATATTTATATCTAATGGGGTCCCTTTTTATTTTGACTATTCCTAAAAAACCGAACCGAACTAATATATTTCGATTTTCTAAAATATCAAATTGAATGATCTAATATTGTTCTGAAAATTGAATCGATCCATTGGATCGGTTGGATTTCGATTTGATTGTGTCCATTGTATACTTTTTTTTCTTTCACCCCTTTAGTGGGGTTGGTCTTTTTTTAAAAGTAGTTCAAGACAAGTAGGTAGTGTAACTATATTATGAAAAAATGCAGACCATTGGTCAATCTAAATCATAAACTAAGGATTATACCATATCATATGACTATTAAATACGGTGTAACACCATTTTCTCATAACGGTTATCTCAAATGCGTTGCGTGGATCTTGTGCCAATATTACATAGGTCCATGATTGTTACTATTTGCCAATAACTATTTAGACATTAGCTCATAACAATACATTTTACCCATGATTGTACATCCTTTTCAGTCGTGTCATTTGTGTTCATAACATTATTTTAGTGGTTTAATAGATGTTCAAAATTAATCTCAAATGAAAAGTCAACATATTTGAATGTGGTAAAACCAACCTTTAATGATTACAATCTAGTATTTTTATTCTTAATTATAAATCATGTTGTAAATAAACCAAACTAAATATGACAAGAAAACCAACATTTTAAAAATTGTAATGATATTTATCAATACTATTAAATAGATATGAATAAAAGAAATTGGATTTCAAAAAAAAAAAAAAAAAAAGAATAAAAGCAATTGTGATTGATATTTATTTTTTAATAAAATATTTACAAATCTAAACATTTTTATAAATATTAATAGAAGTATGTGGTACAAAAAATATGTTAATAACTAAAAAAAAAAGTTAATAGAAGTATTCAACGGTTTTAATGTAATTAAAAAATATGTTTCTAAATACAAATTTGTCCTTCCTAATTTTTAAATATAATTAGTTAATTTTTTAATGTGATCATTTCCAAAATTAAGTCTTTTCGTAACCTCTCCATTTACCTCTCCAAAATTAATTTCCAAAGTTTGGTTCTTAAGTGGACTTCACACAACCAAGTCACTCTGGTCGTGTCATCTTCTTCTTCTTATTATTATTATTTTCTTTTTAGAAAGTGAAAGTTAAATGGAGTTGAAGATGTCGGTGACTCAATTTCCTTCTTGATTTTTATCGAACGAATTTTTGGGCAACCATGTAAACATTCTAGTTTTAAGTTACTGATATTGAATGCTCGAGGGAAGTCATTTGATTTCTTGAGTTTGTTGTTAAGTGAAGAATAACGAGTCTTCAAGGATATATGTTTCACTTTCAAAAAAAAAAAAAGGATATATGTTTCGTGCACTTTATAATTGAGTCTTTTCTAGCATTATTGTCTTTATGGCAGCCATTAACATAATTAAATTTGTACTTCAAAAATTAAAATTATAATAAATAAATATTTATTTCTCGATATAGACAATGAATTTTAATAATTTTCATTTATGAAAAGTCTAAATACTCTTCATTTCTTAATTTAATCATTTTCAATAAAAATTTATGAAATACTGCATATTTTGGGATAGGTTAGAAAGATCTCACATTAACATAAAATTTGTTGTATTTACAATTAAAAACACTGACAATTATTAGATAATTTTTCAACTTAAAACATCCGTTGAGATTTAAGGAATGTCCTATATTGTGTTTGAACTAATTGAAAGGTCTCAAAACAAATTCTATGTGTTTCACAATAGCTTGGTAGATCTGTTTCTTCTTTTCAGTGATATTGCAAAAGGTGTTTCATTTTCAAGATTTGATAACAAATTTGAAAGCTTTTTGCTTTTGGATCATGACCCAATTAAATGTCTACGGACATGAAGGGTTTTAATTATCAAACAAAATTGAAAACCTAATCAATTTGGAACAATGACCTCCCTTAAAAACCCAGAGGAAGATGAATAAACAACCAAGTGTTAATTGACATTTCAAAAGAACATTAAAAAAATTGTAGTCAAGCAGCCATAATTCAACATATTTTTCTAAAGTGTTTTCATGGTTTTAATGGTGTTTCAAGTACAAGCATAGCAGCCATGACAAAACAGCAGAAAACTCATTCGTAAATGATCCATCTATTCTTCCGTTGCTAATAATAGCGGCTACTATTCAGTCAAGTCACAACACAGCAGTCATTTCGAAGCTCCGGAACTCGAAAAAGAACAAATACAGGTCCTAATATGTATGTGAAATCTACTTTCATTGATGAGTCACAACAATGGAGATTACCCTGCAAAGAGGGATCTGGGAAGTTGCACATAATGCTGAAGTTTATAGAATAGGGCATACTTGATACTACACAAGATTGGAACATCTCAACCAAAAGCAAAAGCCAGCTTCTTCAAGTAAAAGCACGGACATCGACATGGCAGTTGTAGTCGATAGAGTGGTTTGATTACCGTAGCGAAAAAATGGCCTAGAACTTGAAATCCTTCTTCTTAGATTTTCCATCCTTCTCGTGCATTTTACGCTTTCTTTTCTTCTCATTCTGCAATAAAAAAAAAATCCAGTTGTTAACATGTTAAAAAATGAAAAGATGGTGTCGAGTTCGAGAAAAAACTCTTTCTTGCACGTGTAAAGAACTAATTGGTCGATTCGTTTGATAAAAGAAACACACCTCGGCAACCATGTCGCTGAAGTCCTCCTTCTGACTCCGCAACTTCTCCTCTTCCCTAGCTTCCTCGTACCTAAGGAAGAGAATAAGCAAAATTAGGGGCTGCATTATGGCACAAATATTCAAACTACACATCTATGAAACAATATCACATACTTCGCGGGTAGAACATTTTCCATAGCTTCCAATTCCTCCGGTCGTAAAGTAACGTCCACTTTATCAGTTTTTTGACCTCTAAGCAAATCAACCTAGACAATAAATAGCCATGAAAAGACAGATTAATACTGATTAACGAATAATATTTGCATCTTAACACAAAACTTCAAGAAGCTTCTTACCCTTTTGGCTCCCGTCTTATCTTGAGCAGCGCCACCAATAACATAGCTGAAAAGAGACACACACATAAAAGTGTCAAATTTAAGTACAATGAGAAAGAAAAGTTAGATGGCTATCATGAAAAGATAAAACAAATGTCTCCTAGAGGTTAGAGGCGGCACAATGGTTGAGCGTCTGGGCCTCGAGGGTATGCTATGCTCCCCTTGAGGTCTAAGCTTTGAGACCACTATAGAGATTAATTTATCAGGCGACCCCAAATTTTGCCTCCGTTTCCTACGTTGTCTCCCGGTCCTTGACCAAGAGACGAGCGTGGTTGCTTCAGATTTAGAGGAGCGAAGCTCCAAGTTTCTGGGTCATAAAAAAAAAAGCAAATAAATTGCATACGTATGTGTAGTTCCAAGCAAAGTCCCAGGAGCAACTCTCTCTTCTTTTTCTTCCAGAACCTTCAAAAAACCAAATAGTTTAATTACATTTCAGTTTGAAAAAGATAATAGAGATGAAGGTACGTTCTGATGAAGTCACATTCGGACTGTTTACTTACTTGGTAAAGAGGCCTGTCCGGTTCCTTCCTCTGTTGTTTCCTAAGGTCAATAACATCAGGTGTCTCCACACCAGTAGGAGTGCTGCATGTAACAAAAAAGGTCGATTATTAAACTGCTTAAGGGATAATTACAGCGGTCCAGAATCCAATAGTACCAAAAATATTGAATTCGGAGAATAAAATTAAACTGAGAAGCATACACAAACGAGCAAAACTCCTCTATACATTGAACCATACTTTTTGCTTGTGTGGCAACCTTAGGTGCCACAAAAATTAATATAAATTTGGATATTTTCATTTATAAAGTAAATTTTTGTGGCACCGAATGGTGCCATATAAGCAAAAAGTAGGGCTCATCTACACATGATGTGTAGAGGAGTTTTACTCTAAACAAACTCCAACGGTCAGGTTTGCATTATACAAAAGGTCTGGGATGCACAACCATGAAGGCAGGTCTCAACACATGTAATATATAGGACAAGGCTAAACAAACATTCAATCTAAATTGCTGACTGTTATAATTGTTTAGCTTCAGTCTATCCTAGCTATAGACATTAGGTTTCTATTAAAAAGAAAAGGAGCAACCTCAAACCATGTTACCAACCACATAACAGTGTAACACCCTACATTGGAAAACCAGGTCTTTCAGCAGGATTAGCTCAGTATATAAAATAAACCAAAATATTCAAACATGTCTTAATCAAACAAACATGTTCTGATGTTAGGAAATTTGAACATTCAAGAATTTTAAAAAAAATTATAATAAACCAAACTTACATGGAGAAAAGAATGAAAGAACAGAAGGGCATACAAAAAATAAACAATCCAAACAAACAAGGAACCCTAAAAAAACAACCTCCAATCAAAGAAAAATCACACTAACCAAATAATTACAAAAAAATAATTTTTTTTGGGGTAAGAAACAATTTCATTCATATATGAAATTACATTATAGATATATCTAACTAGGGATCAAGTAAGGGATCTACAAACAAAATAATTGTAATTGTCCCAGCAAGAAATGTAGAATCTAATGAGGGTCCAAGCATCACTCGAAGATCTCTTCAATACCTCTAAAATTTAAATTATCTCTCACCCAAAATACCCAAGAAAATAGCACACAGCCTCACTTTTCAACAAAATAGCACATTCATGAATATTTTATTTAGTTCTTTTGGTCGTGTGATCCGACAAGAATATTTTATTTACTTCCAATAAGTAAATTCAAGATGATTAAAGTTTAAACCATGAAACAGATTTCAAAACTGAGCTTGACATAAAATGGCAACGAATTAATAACATACCTCGATAGACTATCTACAGATTCAATGCCATCTTCCATTTCCTCTTCTTCAATTTCCTCCTCATCCTCATCCTCTTCCACCTCTTCCTCTTCCTCTTCTTCCAAATCACCCCAATGCTTAGTCTTATCAACAGGTTCCTCCTACATAAGGCGTAAGAAAATTCAAATGACAGACATACAAAAAACCCAAATTGTGGTGAATGAGAGAACTACTCTTTTCTCAAGAGCTTTCTCTTAAAAGAAACTTAAAATAAAACAACGTCTTAAAATCTATGTTATGCACAGAAAGGTGTTGGCATAATTATAAAAGTGGAGACAAAAAGGAAAATCAGCAATGAAGCGTTTTAACTTGAGAGAAATTAAGAGCAAATATTGGAGTTAGTAAACTTTGTATCTTCAAACTTGTGTTCACCATCTACTTATTTCTGTAATTCTACACCTTTCTGATAGGTTTGGGTCTTAGATGAAAATAAGAACAGTTTAGAGGTGCACATGAGCAAAATAGTTAGGGAGTTTGTTGGGGTTTTTAGTTATAAATAGAGAGGTTGTGTGAGGAAAAAGGTATGCATACTTTGAGTGATTACAATTTGGACTCTAAGAGATGATTTGTAGGGAGAAAGAGAGGTTTCAAGTCCTATTCAAATTTGGGTTATCTTGTATATACCTATTTCTATAATTCCATATTTCAATATATTGTTCATGGAGTGTTTTGGACTGATCACTTTCCTATATCTCTAGTTTGAGAAAGCCTTATAAGAAACATAAATAAGATACCTCGTAGTTAGCTTGCTCCTGCTGCTGAACACCAAACACATCTCCATACACTGGACGGCCATACTACCCATGAAAACAGAAAGAACAGTGGTAAGATTTAGCAGACAGAACATAATCTGAAGATAAAATATGACAGTAAAATACTTACTTCATCCACAGGAGGTTTTCCCCAGCCACCAGGATGGTATCCAAAACTAGCTCCAGGTGGAATAGGAGCATTGAGTCCTGGAATCTTTAGATCTGGGTAGGATGGTGGAGGACCATATCTCTATGGAAAGAAACAATAATAAGTTGTAAAATCACAAATAAACAGCTTTATGAAAAACATGAGATTAGACTTGAATTCGACAACAAATTTAACTCAACCTGCATGTTAATGAGCCACGGGGGAGGAGCACCCTCTGGCATACCAAGTGCTTCTTTCAGTTCTTGTGATAGCATGCCTGGTTTCATCTCCCTTAACTTAACCTGCATGCCAAGGAACAAATAAATAAGAAATTCCCATTAGGATTACCCATTCAATATCTAGCAGTGGTCAATATTACTTGACTTCTGTACCAGCTTCTTACTAATAAACTTAAATGAGCATTGACCCAAATCATCTAAATGCATGGAACACAACCAGTTGCAGTGGCCCCAGGGACCGAAGAGCATTGAGGATGATAAATAATAGTAAGAACCTAATACCTCGAATTCTTTCCCTTCATAGTACAGATCTCCGAGCGTTGTCAGCTTTGGCTTTGTTTGGTACTTAAAAAAAGCATCATGCAGAACCTAATGCACAAGAGCCAATTCAATTAGTTAGAATGTTCATGTTCTGGAACCAACATAGACACCTATCGCAGACGTAAACTAGATTAACCAGTCAAATACACATCAAATCAAAATCAAAAGGCAGTAAGAACCTGATAATCGATATCCATCTTCCCCATCTTTGGCTGCATTCGTTCTCTTTGCTTTTGTTTCAACTTCTTACTATCCTCTTTTTCAATGTAGGCCTGCATGACAAATATAATAGAGGATTAGAAATTCCAGGCATCACAATGGATCTAACATGTGTATTGAAATATATTTAGACTAACTGCATGATTTTGCCAGCATAATATGAACTAAAAGATATGATGAAAGCTACCTGTCTAATCTTCTCAATTCCTGTCGCTGCAATAAAATCTGGAAGTTGGAATGGTTGTTTCTCGATACCACGCTTCCCCTACAAAAGAAATCCAACAATCTATAAGATACAATCTAAACTAAGACATTAATTCATAACTAGAGCTATAGAATGCAGGGCCGCTATTCACAGAAGAACATCTAAAACATCAAAGCAGATTGATTGTCAAATTGATGAAGATAACAACAAATCATGCAATACACAGTTAAATCCACCCATAAATGCAACATAGAAATGTTCACATCCCAGCCCACACCACAAATATACTATAAATAGAAATAATCCAAGAGTGCTCTTAGCAAACACCTACAAGTTCCGGCTTCAACAGTGCCACAGCCACACCCCTGCAAGAACCAGATATGTACGTATAAGAGACACCTTAACAGCACGATCTTCCCTCCCTCAACTCTCTCATTCCCTCATGTTGATCAAACCCATAAATTGTGCATAGACGTACAGGCTGTAAAATTAATATTAGCATAATTACTGACCTGTAAGAATTTCCGTTTCTGACACCAATGCCTTGGCACAGGAACTGTGTTGCGATATGATTTTAGATAAACAAGTAACTTGGGATCAGCTGCAGTTGCATCCCAGATCTAAACAGTAAACAAATAGCAGATAAGAATATTGTATTATAGCTAGAACATGCAACAAAACACTCTGGTGGAAACTGTTAGGATTTGATAATTTTATTGTTTCCAGGTAAAAAATACATGAAATACTGTATAAAATGATCCATCTCTACCTCAACAACATCGGGTCTCAAACAAATCTGCTTCAGCTCTGCAATCTTCATACGCCGTTGCATCTGAAAATAACAAAACAATTACTGTCAGATCATTATGGCAAGCAATAAGCCAATAACTAATGCAGTTCTTTATACATCTATGTCAGATAATAGCAAGATTCAAAACCTTTTTTTTCTTGTTTGACAAGCCTTTTTCCTTTTGCTGGTTTTCAAGTTCTTCATCATCAGAATCCGAGTCTGACTTCTTAGATGCTGCATTTTGGGCAGACTCATCTTTGTTTTCATTCTCCTACGTAGAAATAGAAGCAGAAAGTTCAGAGGATTGCACAATGACACAATAAATTGGATTGAAACCCAAAATTACACCCACAAGTTTATACTTAACTTACCTCAGCACCAGCTACTTCACTGAAATTGAATTTCTCAAAAACTTTTCTAAACTCTTCGTCAAAGCTATCATCTAATTCAGCCTTCTCAGGTACATATTCAATTTCTACTTTCTCAACCACCTATAATTTCAAAAACAAATACATGTGTTATGAAGCTCATTAACACCAAACAACTAGTTTAACTATAAGGAAAAAAGCAAAAAAGAGGAGGGAATTGACCCATGAATGTCCTTACTGTCCAACAATCAAAACTGTAAGTCTTAGACTCCTATTATAATTGAACAAATTCCAGGAAGAAATCTCAATGAAAAATAATCAACACTCCAGTTCTCAACTGAGGGACAAAACTTCAGCCCAACAAAAGGGCAAAGACTTGGGCATTTAAGAACAGATGCTAATGTGCAAGATATATCATGACACCTTAAGATGGAATACATACGGAAAAGATACTGGAACATGAATAGCTTACAGATTTATTTTTTAAACATAGCTGACAGATTTGTTTGTCCATGTATTCTCTCAACGATTTTTCGAAAGACTATAGAAACATAACAACTGAGCCTACACTATCTGGTATGGTTAAGGCTTGGTGTTAGTGTTATGCACTTGCTTTCTAACTCACATTGAGCATCAGCATAAAATTATAGAATTCTTCATATCTTTTTTTTTTGTATCCATGACTATCCGAGCCAGCTTGCGTGTATCTCGATTATTGTCATGAGACATAGTGTCTTACCTTACAACATTTGGATGTCAATGAAATCAATTAGGTGGCCACTATGAATTGAGCATTTCATCTCTTAGTTCCTTCAACGCTCGACCAGTCTACGATGGTTATATAATTCTCAAATATCAAGCTCCTTCCCTCATGACAACCCCTAAATTCTATCTATCTAGTTCAATCTTCATACCACAATCCAATGTTAGCCAAACCAACGAACATAACCCTAAGACCACAAACCAACGAACATTTCCTCAACATAAAATTAAAAAAAACGAAAAGAACAAAAACCTGGAGTGGATCATTGTTCTCCTTTGCGTCATCGCCAGAAGCATCACTATCCTCTCCAGCAACAGCCTCCTGCACCTTCGATGCCTTCTGGTTCTTCTTCTGCTTTCGCCGACGACGACGGCGTTCACTTTCCCGCTGCTTCTTGGCGGCGCCAGATTTAGGGTTCGAATTAAGGTCCAAGGCGCCAGAACTCGCAACAGCTCCATTCGGCTGAGGAATCAGCTCCGCAGTCATAATGGATTCCGGCTTCACGCAAATGGATCAGAAAACAAACTGCGCACACAACGACGAGAATGAAGAGAAAAACAAAAACAAGCAAACAGACCAAAAGATCGAAATGCGCAAAAATTGGCGGAGATTCAACCAAAGCGGAGAAGCAAAAGGCAGAAACTCACAAAACTGAAAGATTAAAGAAGAAAGAGAACCTGTTGCCGGGGAATGAGGATAGTAAGGCGCCGCCGGTGCTCCGGCGAGGGCAGAGAGGGGAGGAATGGCGGAGGTGGCGGCGGAAAGTGGGGGAGAATCTTGGAGTTGCAGTCGGAGATAATCAGAGCGGCGGTGGAAGAGAAATCGCAGAAATATGTTCCTCTGCGTGTTGGGGCTGCACCGTTGCAGAGAGCTGAAATGGGTGAGAAATTGAAGGGAGGGATGCCAAATTATGGTGGTGCAGTTCTTCAGGGAGATGTGAAAAGTCTGAATTATCCTTCAACTGAATGATGAATGGGTTTTTAATGTGTTTTTTTTAAGAGCAAATGTCAACAAAAAAAAAAAAAAAAAACTAGACAAATGTCTAATTCTCCCAAAATATTTAGAAAAATATCTAAATGATTAATTATTAAAATCTATGTCTAATTTACATGTTTTTAAATGCTAATTTAATGTGAATTAGTCCAAAATACCCCTAAGTTTTTTTTTTACAAATATTTAAATTAAGAGATTATAGTTTTTATAAAACTAAACAAAATAATTAAATTTGATAATGTTTAGTAAATTGTATTTGCCAAAATTAAATCATATGTAATTCTCAAACTATTTTTTTCTTAGGGAAAAGTTCAATAATAGGCCAAAATAGAAAACTAAGTGCAAATCTGTTCACGTTAAGATTAATTAGCAAAAGTGATTTTTTTTTTAATTAAAGAAATTTGTTTTAATAATAAAAGACAAAAGTACCCCTCCTGCAAGAAAAAACCCACGTCATCACCTTCTTCCCCAAATCTCTCCCATCCGTTCACTTTGCTTCTTCCCCAAATCTCTCCCATCCATTCACTGTGCTTCTTCCCCAAATCTCTCCCATCAGTGCACTGGGCCCAAGCCACATCATCGATTTCTTCACAATAGTTTTCAAGCAGACCCACCCGTCGGATTTTTGTTGGAACTCCATATGCGCCGCCGTCGAGCTTAACCCATTAGATTTTTGCCGAAACTCTATTTGCGTCGCCGTCGTGCTTAACCTATTGGTTTTTTAACGTAACTCCATTTGCGCCGCCGTCGATCTTAACCCGTTGGATTTTTTTCGGAACCCCATTTGCACCGCCATCAAGCTGAACCCATTGGGTTTTTGCCATAACTGTATTTGTGCCGCCGTCATCTGCAACACAAACCTAAAATGAAGATGAAATTATTTACAAAAATACTTCTTTTGTTTAAGTAATACAGTATTAATGATTAATACAGTTTTAATGACAAATGAAGATGAAATTATTTACAAAAATACTTCAAATTTTTATTTACTGTATTAGTTTTGTTTAAGTAATACAGTTTTAATGATTAATACAATATTAAAGATTAATACAATATCAATGATTAATACACTTTCAAATTATTGTATTTATTATCAGTAGTAGTATTAATAATGAGGATTTAATATTAAATGTTCTCTAATAAAATGTTAATACAAGATTTATTAATACAGTATTTATTATCAATACAATATTTATTTATAAGTACAGTATTTATTAATACATTATTTATTTAAATTTTGAAGTACGAAATTAGGGTTTTGCAGCCTTCGTCTTCGACGGCTGAGATTTTCAGAAAGAAAAAAGTGGCGAAAAAGTCGTCGAATCTCCACCATTTTGACTTGTCATCTTTGCAAACACATTTTCCGCGGCGATTGCTCATCATCTCAAACGATTATCTAGTGTTGTAGTGTTTGAATTGATTTGGACAAAGGCGAAAGAAATAGAGGCGAAGAACAACGTGACCGACGATGAATGAATGGTGAGATGGAGTAGAAGGAAGATGCCGGAGAAGAACAAATCGAGAATAAAGAACAAATTAAAATCGCAGGAAATCGATGGAGAAGAAAAATTTCAGGCCAGAATTTAAAGGAAACTGCCCAGAAGAAATCGCACAAAAAGGAAGGAGAAGCATGTGTCGATCTAGAGAAGAAAAATAATAATATAATTAAATGAAGGGTAAAATGGTAACTTACAATTTATATATTTAAAATAGAAAAGTAAAGGAAAAATATTCTTGCAAATAAGTTGGGATTTAAACACACTTGCAAATATTTTTCCAAAAGTGGACAGATGTTACAATTTCCCTTTTTCTTAAAAGCAGATGAAATATATTGTACATCAGGCTTACATCTCCATTAATGCTCGTTATCGGAAAACGTATCTGTAAGGGACCGACCCGAATGGGGCACTAAATGGGCCCTTATCCCAATGCATGCATTCAAAGTAAAGAACATTTAAACAGACATGATTTCGGATTCCAATTAAAACAAAACATTCAAAATAACTCCTTTAAAAACTAGACAATTTCCCTGGAACCTGTCCCTGTTTCCAAGCACCTGTTCCAAGATAAATACATTTCCAAAGTTTACTCGATCGAGATTTACTAAAAGTCATTCAAAACTGTTTAGATACAAAATGCTTTGGAATCCAAATATATTTACAAAATATCCTAGGGCTCGTGCCCGACTACATGCATTCGGAGAAAACAAAACACACGAGAGTCATAATACAAAAATCAGAGTTGGAAAACTGGGCCCCATGATCACAGCTCCTCCTTCAGGCATCCTGTCGCGCACCACGATTACTTGTGGAAAACCACAGAATAAGGGTGAGTAACGAATTACTCGATAAGAATCCCCAACCGGGGTACAATACGATATACATGGTCATCTCAATGAGCGTATGCAAGCTATGAGTATAAACACGAGATGGAGGAGCACATAGCTTAGCCCACACTTGGGCCTCGGATGCCAACTAGGGTCTTAGTCCGGAAATAATATCACCACACGATCCAATATATAAGTCGCCTATACGAAAACAAGTCCCGCCTCGGCTGTCATCTCTGTCGACGAAAAAGGTACACTGCTCACAATCCCGAGGAGCTCTCGATGGCGCCAGTAATGAGCGTAAGCATGCACCGCGTGCTCTGCGAACTATGGGGGTTGCCGGATGCAGGCAAGCCGCCCATATCCATCCACCACTCCTAACTAAATCTTTGGATCGGTGTCACCGACATAGGGTGTGAGACACGGACACGTAAACTATGTCACTGAACCACGCGCACTGGGGCCAAGGAACGGTGGTGGTAGGCTTACACCGAGAAGCCGTCCTTGCCTTAACAGTGGCAATCGGGGGCTCTTGCCAAACATGCCGAGGACATGCCGGCCGCCGGGGCGAGGCAATGCCAAGTCATCATCCCGACCGTTGGGGCATTTAACGATCGCCACCCTCACCCAAGATTGCGGGGCCTACCGCTCGGGTTAGCTAATCCTCACGGGGGTCCAAGGATCTAATGACTTGCTCGACGTCCCGCCATGGATGCAAGGTTCTTTATGCATCGGGCCGGATGATGCTATCTACCGCAATTCTAACTCCGCTAGCAAACAAAGAAAACAATTCCATAAAATCCAATACGTGCTCAATAAGAATACAACGAGCCTAGCATGATACTACGAAGCAAGGAATGTGATACGAGCATGCTAGAAAGGAGCAACCTAGCATGGATTAACATGAGAATTAAACCAGGAAAATCATGCTAATCGGGAATTCGGAATAGATTACCTAGCTACACATGTCAATAAACACAAACAAGCAGTCAATCAGCAATCACATATAATATCGCAGGTCCACACAACTCCGGTAAGAAATCCTTACCTTGGTGGGGGACGAATACACTAAACCTAGGGTCGCGAACGAACCCGAACTAGCTACCGGGAACCTAACAAGCACAACACAATTACACACAATATCTAAATTAAATAAAATAAAATAAAAAATAAAATAATTCGGCTCGGCTCTCACTCGGCTCGGCTCGGCTCGGCTCGGCTTGGCTCGGCTCGGCTTGGCTTGGCGGCTCGGCTCGGCAGTAGGACACGCGACACGGCGCTGGGGCGCGGCTTGGCGACACGGCTCGGCGGCACGACTCGGCGGCACGGCTCGGCGAGCGACGCGCACACGACGACATTGGTCGCTCATACAAGCGAGCGATGCAAAGCGCGAGGGCGGGCGCGGTGTGCGGCGAGACTCGGCGGCATCAAGCAAAGACAGAGCACGAAAACAGGGCGAAGGAGACAACCCAAAATCGAACGATCCACGGGGATTCGACGAGCGATTCTTCGTTGGAGAACTTCCCTACACTAGCTGCACACAAACCACCCAGAAAAACACTTCACCATGGCCGTGAAACGAAGCCCAGAAGAAGGGGCTCAGAACGAAGAAGAGAAGAAGAAAGGAAGGAAAATTTACCTTCAACCCGGAAAAGGATCGACCTCGGCCGGGAAGACAACCACGATCGATTCGAGTGGAGAAGGCGTAAATCGCCGGAGATCGCCAGTCGGTCGAAGGAGAAACGAAGGAGAAATCGCGAGGAAGAAGAAGCTTCGGGCGAGCTCTGCTTTTATATGAAAATCCCACTGCGCACGGCATATATACTAAATCGCGCGCGTAGTTTAACAAACATGCCTAGTGGCTCGGCTGGCAGCGCTCCTTGCCTAGCACGTGACATGTCCCTGGTTCGAATCTCACTCGACGCCCTATTTAATTCCTCATTTAATATTTCAACTTGACTCATAATTATTCCGGCAATTTTCAATTTCAAAACCGGCCCTGTCGGCCCGACCCAAAATTACCAAAATGCCCCTAGGCCTCCCGAGAAGACCGGGATGAAATTTTTGGGCCGTTACAGTATCTGCTACCATTAGGATGAAATTTCCGGGCCGTTACAGTATCTGCCTCCACTGCTACCATTAATGTTGTCCCCCCAAAAGTAATTTGGGCAGCTGAACAGTCAAGAAAACTTGCATTTTCATTTCCCCCCATACCTAAAATACATACGATGGGGTACATACAACCACCCACAGAAAACATTATGCTCTGTGTGGTACATACACAATACATATGATGTTTAATGTAGTACATAATATGCAAATACGATATTTAATTTCATGTGATTTGAGTGTACTACGTATGATGTACCTGAATTTTTACTGATTAGATTGGTAGTGAATGTTGAAAGGCACGCATATGCTTTTCTACCTTGCCCCTAATAAGTTCAAATGCTCTTTCGTTACCCTTCATCGCTTAGTAGTAGTTAATGTTAACACCATGATTCTCATTTGCATATTGAATCACATCTCTAGGAGTGCACGTAAACTTCTTAGTGGAGCAAATAGCAGACTCAGTGCACACTACAAGAAACAAGGGGTTAGCCGACGTTTTTTTATCGTCGCCTAAGAAACGTCGGTTAATAGTGGTTTAACTGACGGATTTATAAACGTCGGTTAAACTTTATTTTAAGTGACGGTTTGAAACAAACGTCGGCTAAACATTTTCTTAGCCGACGGTTTGGAAAAAACGTTGGCTAAACATATTCTTAGCCGACGTTTTATGGAAACGTCGGCTAAGTTTTTATTTTCCCTCCTAAAATTCATTTTTCCGCTTTTATTTTAAAATAATAGCCGGCGTTTTTAAAAAACGTCGTAGAAAATAATCTTAGCCGACGTTTTAAAAACGTCGCCTAAGGTTCTGATTAAAATTCGAGTTCCTCTTTTCTTTTCTTCTTCCCCTCTTTTCTTTTCCTTTATTCTTTCACTCTCTGCCTCTTTTCCGAATTTGCCGCCTCCCGTCTGCCGTTTCTCCATCTCCTCCACCATTTCTCCACCGTCGCCAAGGAGTCCATCGCCGTTCGTCTTCTCTCTCGCTCACTTTCAAATCCCTAACTCTAGGTAAATCTTCAAATCCCTAAATTTTTTGAATCTTTCTTTGATTAAACTATTTCTTGTTCTTTATGTATGTGAAGTTTGATTAAACTATAGAAGTAAGCAATTTAATTGATTTTTTCTTGTTCTTGTTCATTTGAAGATGAGAGTATTGCTTGGTTTTAGAGATGTTGAGGTGTTGGTTTTAGAGCATTTTTCTTCAAATTAAAGTTCTAATTCTGTTTTTTATATCCAAGTTTCGAATAATTGTTCGATTTTAAAGCTGTTGAGATGGGAGTATTGCTTAAAGTTTGTTACTTAGAGAGTAATGCAAAGATGGGAGTATTGCTTAAAGTTCCATATGTTACATGGCATTTGGGTAAAAAGAAAATGGAAAAACCTTTATTGAATTTCTCATGTTTGGTTCTTTGTCAATATCAAAACATAGGTAATTGATGGTTATGATTTTTGGAAAGAAAAAATAATAAAAGGGGGTTGAGAAGAGAGATGGTGGATGTGAGTAAAGGGCATCTAAATACTTTGATTTCTATTGGAAAATATTGTACAACTTATAGAATCTCTATTGTATGTATTTTCTATTGGGAAAATTGTGTCTTTCACTAATATTCCTTTTAGTGAAATTTTCATAATTTGATAATTGGGAGGGGAGTTATTTACCACTTCTCTTTTGTGTTGTCAATTTGTAGTTGGTTTTCCCTTCCTCCTCCTTTGTACTTTAAATATTAAATTCAACATTTTTCTTTATACTCTTATAGTTAGAAGGAAGATGTAGTTAAGATTTTTTAATTGGACATAATATACATACGCCTTTTTTTATTATTTTATTTTATAATATTGAATATTAATGAAAAGTATGGGATGTGCCAGAAGTGGAAGAGCCAGAAGATGAAGAACCTGATGAAATACAACTAGAAGGTCGAACGACTGTCGATGAGTGTATAGAAGAAAGTATATTACATAGGATTGATGTCGAACTGTCATAGTCGATTTAACACCAGAATAGGATACAATCGTCGAAACGTCTTCTTGAGAGCCTCTCGTTGGATGATTGTTATTCTGACTGATTAGTATACTTAAGTACTTACAGACTTCACTACCTCGCATCCTGATTTCATATGATAATGATTATCTATTTTCTGCGCAGCAGTCATGCATGCTGCTAATTTGTCGGGGATGTCTAGCACATTCTTTGATGAGAGCACTGATGATCAGGATATTGTTCCTGCCACTTTGCCTTCTGAGGAGACCCAACCATCAGGTATGATTTCATTTGTTTTGTTCATTCACATTTTTTTTATTGGTTTCCAACATTCAACCACGTGCAAGTAGTACATCTAGACCTCGACGCGGTCGAGGTATTTCAACAGGCTCTGAGTTGGAGAGAAATGTGAATAATCACGGCCTTTTCAGCGTTGAATTTAATCAGGAGTACGAAAAAGCTGTTGGACGAAATGCAAACAGCTTGGATAAGCAAATCGGGGTGCTTGTCAGAGGGTCGTCTCTTTTGACTCTTAATAAATGGAAAGAGGTCACTCCATAATTGAAGAACCTAGTGAAACAGAGACTCCTGGTATGTTTAAAAACACATAGTTCATATTTTAGGCACTATTTTGTTGTATTAATCTATACATGCGTTTTACACAGTCACACTTCAACCTAGACCTCAGTAAACCTAGGGTCAACAAGCATATAGAGGACGTGATGCAAACCACGATGAAGGAGTATAGATGCAGGTTGCACAAACATTATAAGTAAGTAATATTTTAACTTATACTTATGTTATTCCATTTCTAATGCATCAAACTAATCATACATTATCATTTATTTAGGAGTTTGGATCCTGCGGTTCGACGATCGAACCCACATACTTCCATAACGGATCCAGCTGATTGGGAATATTTGTGCACTAAATGGGAGGACCCAAATTTCAAATCAAAGTCAAAGAAGGCTGAGGAGAGTATATCTCATGTTCAATACCATCACGTGGCTGGGAGTAATTCTTTCTTGACTATACGGGAACAGGTAATACTTCATTGTGTAATACTTTATTGCGAACGATTCGTACAATATACTAACGAATTTATTTTATGTTTCTAAAGAAAGAGGGATGGTCAGCTCATGGGGTACATCGACCTATTCAAAGAAACACACATCAAGGAACAGACTGGATGGGTCGACAAGAACTCTGAAGAAGCTTATGTAAGTGTGTTGATTTTGTTTTATTCATTCAAATTTTATCTTGATACTAATGTATGTTTAATTTTTGTACAGGAACAAATGATAGAGATTAGAACGACGGCGACTGCCGCTGAACTCCCATACGACGAGTTAGAGATCACTGTCAGAGTTTTAGGTATTAGGGGAGATAGCATAAAGGGCCTAGGTCGGGTTTCTTATGAGGTTCGGTCTGCTGTGAGAGGAAAGAGGGCGTCCTCATCAAGTTCCAGTGCTAGTGAATTCATGCCTTCTCAGTGTGAGTTACAATTTCAAGAACAGTTGGATTTTGAAAGAGAGCAGAGGGCAAAATTAGAAAAAGAGCTCACCTTGACTCGCGAGGAACTAATGAAGTCCCAAGAAGAAACTCGCGAAGGCATGAATCAACTTCGAGAGATGATGGAGTCATTCAAGAAAGCAAGAACGTGACGTTACACTTAGGTAATTAATTAAAACTCTACATTTATGCATATTTATGTCAACTATGGCTACCCTGCAGCAAAGGTATCCATAATAATGTAGACTATATGATTTTTATGGTTAAAATAGGTGTAATTTATTTTTGGTTAGTCATAGGGGTGCTGTTATGCTGCCGAAAATTCAAATTTTCTTTTATATGAGTATAATTTCTTTTAATTTTTATTAGCTAACTCATGGTTCATTTCATTTTTTCAGATGACTACGAACTTTGGTTTAGGAAAAAAAGACACAGTGTATGGATTGAACCTTTTTTTAAGAACTTTTTGTATTGTGCTACTTTTTAAAAAACTTTGTATTGTGCTACTTTGTATTTTGTTATAAGAGGTTATATTATAAATTTCGCAATTTCTATTAGATGTGATTTAGTTTACCTTTAACTTGTTTTATGGTTGAATAGTAATATCATATGCTCACACAAAAAAAAAAGACAAATAAAATCATATAAAAAAAAACCAAAATATACCCTTATCCGACGTTTTAATAAAACGTCGGTCATTATATTCTTTGGCGACGGTATAAAAAATGTCGGTCAAAATACCTTACCCGACGTTTTTTAGACCGTCGCCAAAGAATATAATGGCCGACGTTTTAGAATACCGTCGTACAAAATCCGAATTGACGACGATGTCGCAAAAACGTCGGCTAAGGCTCTTCCGACGCAGGTTTTGCCGACGTTTTGGGCGACGATTTGTTTACCGTCGCATAAGCCTTATGCGATGGTTTTTTGGTCTTAGGCGACGTTATTTGCCGTCGGCAAAGACCCTTTTCCTTGTAGTGGCATTCGGTCACTACTAATGGGGTGGCCTACATGTGGCCATTCCGTACAACGTCCACCGAGCAGGTGTAAGAATCGACAAACTTCCTAATCACCCATAGATTGTCATTCATGTACATTGATGCGTGAATGTACCATTTACATGTCTCATGAATGCAACATGCCATAAATTGTTTTAGACTGGACTTCACCGTCTTATATTGGAAGCTCCGTGCCACTGCTATGTTGCATAGGACCTTCTTCAATTCATCTTTTTTTTGTAACAATGCACATGCTCTTACCACAACGGACCCCCCCCCCCCCCTCACTAACTCCGGGATGTACATTTTAGTACGTGTTTGGATGATGTCCGCCAAAATACAACAATCACTATAAATACCACAAGCGAACCCATTGTACATACATTAGACACCCTTATCATCCTTCAGCATCCTCAAATTTTCTTTGTGTGTCCCGTCTTTTATACAGTGATATGCTTATAACTTTTGCATTTTCGTCCAAACCCAGATTTTCCTCAATAGATGATATCAGTAAAGATAGGGTGTGTTATATGTGATATCAACCATGAAGGTATTATAGTTTGAGTAAATATCTTCCTCATCCCAATTGCCATTAAAAAATGACCGTAACCAATGTAGCCTCCATTTTTAATTTAAACTGTTTGCTTCCTACCCTTTTGAAACGTGACAAAGAAGACAATAAAATGAGAATTGGTGATGAAAATAGGAAACACTACGGTGATTCGCAGATTCGTTGCAGACTTGATGATTAAGGATGAAACACATGAAATAATTGTGAAAAATGGCACACTGAGAATGAAAAGAAAAAATGAAATGGTGATTGGAAACGGTGACGAAGGTTTTTGAATTCGATAGAAATGCGAAACTCTGTTATGTAGTTGTGGAAATAAGACTTTACTCCTAAAATGGTGGGAGTAAATCAATTTATTAAAATTAAAAGGGATTCCTAAAATGGTGGGGTGAATTTATATACTCATTCCTACAATTGTGGAGTAAAGTAGTTTATTGTAAGGGACCGACCCGAATGGGGCACTAAATGAGCCCTTACCCCAATGCATGCATTCAAAGTAAAGGACATTTAAAACAAACATGATTTCGGATTCCAATTAAAACAAAACATTCAAAATAACCCCTTTAAAAACTAGACATTTTCCCTGAAACCTGTCCCTGTTTCCAAGCACCTGTTCCAGGATAAATACATTTCCAAAGTTTACTCTGATCAGAGATTTACTAAAAGCCATTCAAAACCTGTTCAGATACAACATGCTGGAATCCACAAATATTTACAAACATCCTAGGGCTCCGTGCCCGGCTACATGCATTCAGGGGAAAACAAAAACACACGAGAGTCATAATACAAAAATCGAGTTGGAAAGATCGGGCCCCATGATCACGCTCCTCCTTCGGGCATCCTGTCACGCACCACGGTTACACCGTGGGAAAACCACGTAATAAGGGTGAGTAACGAATTACTCAAGAAGAATCCCCAACCGGGTACAATCACGATATACATGGTCATCTCGATGAGCGTATGCAAGCTATGAATATAACACGTATAGAGCACATAGCTTAGCCCACACTTGGGCCTCGGATGCCAACTCGGTGGCTTAGTCCGAAATAATATCATCATACAGTCCAATACATGAGTCGCCCTATACGAGAAACAAGTTCCGGCCTCGGCTGTCTCATCGTCGGCGAAAGGTACACCGCTCAAGATCCCGAGGAGCTCTCCATCGGCGCCATAATGAGCGTAAACATGCACCGCGTGCTCTGCAGACCATGGGGGTGCCGGTCTAGAGGCAAGCCGCCCATGTCCAGATCACCACGCCTAACTAAATCTTTGGATCGGTGTCACCGACATAGGGGTGTGAGACTCGACACGTAAACTATGTCACCTGAACCACCGCACCGAGGCTAAGGAAGCGGGTCGTGGTAGGCTTACACCGAGAAGCCGCCTTACCTTAACAGTGGCAATCGGGGCTACTGCCGAACACGCCGAGGACGTGCCGACTATCGGGGGCGAGGCAATGCCAAGTCATCATCCCGACGGTTGGAGCATTTAACGATCGCCACCTCACCCAAGATTGCGGGGGCCTACCGCTCGGGTTAGCTAATCCTCACGGGGTCCAGGGGCGGAATGACTTGCTCGGCGTCCCCGCCATGGATGCAAGGTACTTTATGCATCGGGCCCGATGATGCTATCTACCCCGCAACTCTAACTCGCCTAGCAAACAAAGAAACAATTCCATAAAATCCAATACGTGCTCAATAAGAATACAACGAGTCTAGCATGATACTACGAAGCAAGGAAATGTGATACGAGCATGCCGAGAAGGAACAACCTAGCATGGATTAACATGAGAATTAACCAAGAAATCATGCTAACCGGGAATTCAGATTGAAGCACCTAGCTACACATGTCAATAATCACAAACAAGCAATCAATCAACAATCACATATAATATCGCAGGGTCCACACAACTCCGTTAGAAATCCTTACCTTGGTCGGGGGACGATCGCACGAAAACCTAAGCTGCGAACTATCTCGAACTAGCTACCGAGAACCTATCAATCATAACAAAAATCACACAATAGGCCTAAATATAATAAAATAAACGATGCTCAGCTCGAGAGCTACTCACGAGGCGCGACGAACGCACGAACGAGCCGATTGCACGAACGGGGCAGCAACGAGGCTCGTTGGGGCGCAGAAATGGGCGAGTTGGTCGTGCTGGGTGCGCACGCTGGGGCGCGGACGCGCGCGGACGGACGCGGGGCAAAGCAGGGGAGCGAGGGCGCGCGCGGACGAGCGGCACGGCTGGGATGGCGCGCGGCGTGACACGGAGCTGGGCGAGGACGCGCGCGCGGTGTGCGACGAGGCTCGGCGGCAGCGCTGCTTCTGCGCACGCGACACGCGAACAGGGGCTCTGTTTTCGCGCGCGAACAGGGGCGAACAAAAGGAACAAATTCAAGCGATCCACGGGGATTCGACACGCGATTCTTTGAAGAAGAACTCCCCTACACTAGCTGCACAAAACCCATACTTCAAATCGCCTTGACTCGGCCGAAAAACGAAATCGAAACCAGGGAGAAGAAATCGGATTTCTTTTGAAAGAAAGGAGAAAAAGGAAGCTTACCTGCTGCTCGGGGAAGGAAGATGACTTCAAATTGGAGGCAAGGCTTGGTCGAACAGAGCTGGAGAAGGAAGAAAATCGAGAGAAGTTGGCTGTCGGTCGGGGGAGCTCGCGAGGAAGAAGAAGAAGAAATGGGGCGAAGGCTCGGGCGAGCTGGCCTTTTAACCAAAGCAGGGGTCGAGCAGACATATGTACAAGGTCGCGCGATTAAGTTAACAAATGCGCGCGGTGGCTTGGCTGGCTGAGCCCTCTGCCTAGCACATGACACGCCCCTGGTTCGATTCCTGCTCGACGCGCTATTTAATTCCTTATTTGTTTTTACCTTTTCCCAAGCCCAAACGCCTTCACCAAAAATCCCGATTCTTTTTAATTTGGCTCATACTTAATTCGGAAATTTTTAATTTCAAAACCGGCCCTGTCGGCCCGACCCAAAATTACCAAAATGCCCCTGGGCCTCCCTGGAAGGCCGAGATGAATTTTCCGGGCCGTTACATTTATTTTCTTAATTTCAAAAATATTGATTAAATGTCTAGGGTATAAATGGTATGAATGTTTTATCCATCCTCCCTTAAAATAAAAGGTAGACACTCATTCAAATTATTTCCCGTTTAGACATTTTTTCCAATATTTCGTGGAAACTAGACAAGTACTATGATTTCCCCTTTTTTAATGTGCTCCTCCTATCAACACGATTATAGAATGGGAAATATACTATTAATCCAATTCATAAAATAATTATAAATATAGCCGCTTTAAAAAAAATGTAAGCATAATTATAATAATACTATATTAATAATACATAATATTGTATTAATAATAAATAATGCTTTATTAATAGAGAATTTACTCTTAGTATCACATTCTATCTCTTATATTTTATTTGTAGCACAAATTCTAAAATAATTCATCTATAGCATATGATTTTTATCAATGCAAAATCCCCTTATTAATGCCACATGAGTAGTTGCTTAGCGGCACTATTGTATGCCTAATATCGATATCTTCAGTTTCAAAAAATGGATTTGATCCAATGTCCAATAAAGTGTAGATCCATTGGTTCAGTTTTTCAATGTCCAAAAATGGATCCGATCTGTCCAATTTTTTTAATATATAAAAAACAATATTTCTCATATAAAAAATAAAATTCTCATAAACAACTATTTTTTTAAAGGTTAGAAGTATTTTTAACTTATTCAAAATTATCTAAGGATGTTTTTAACTTGAAATATGAGTGAATTAAAAGGAATATTAATGGAAGGAATATGACTTTATATGAATTATTGACAATATTTATATTTCTGTTTGGATCGGTTTTTATTGGTTTTTTGAAATGAAAACTTGAACCGATCCAATATTTTCGGTTTTTTGAAATTACAAACCGATATGTCCAACTTTGTGCTGAAAAACTGATCTCATCCATTGGATTGGATTGGTTCGGTTCGGTTCGGTTTTTCGGTTTTTTGTTGCACCGCTAGTCTAATGTGAGTAATAAATAGGTAATATTATGATTTAAAAAGAAAAAAAAAACACTAGATATTATGGTTTTATATATGATTTTATCACACTAAAATTTGACTCGAATATAAAAACCAGAAATTAGATGAGTGTTGATGCAAAAAGTGGTGGTTCGGGCCAATGGTGAATTTTTTATTGATCGAGGACGAATGTGTCTACAAAACATGTGGTTAGACATCTTTGTGGTGTTAGCCGAGTAGTCTTTCATTAAGTCATTCATTTGAGAAGCCTTTTGAAATTTAGAGAGAATATGAGTGTGTTTGGAATAGATTGTTGAAATGAATGAGCTTCATTTCTTTTTATAACTTTTTTTTTTGTAATTGTCGCTCAAAATTATCGAAGTTAATATTGAGAAACAATTTTTTACCATTTAATTTGAAATTAAAGGTTTGGAATGTTGATTATGTTCGTTCTCTCTACGTCGTGTTTGTTGTTCCTTCCTTCGTTCTTACCTTTTACCTTTTACATATGATACTTCAAGGTAAAATAAGTTTCAAATTATTTAAATTGTAGCATAAGACGTCCTACCATTGAGGTAGAAGACCTCAGGGCCAAGGTGGGTCAGAGGTGTGCTAGTGTTGTAACGTCTCGTGTTTCTGTTCATTATCTAAGAATTTATTATTTTTTTTAATAATTATGTATGGTTTTGCTTGGTGGAACTCAAGGGGTGAAATGGTACGTTTACTCCTAAGGATTTATTTCATAATTATTGATTATTTGTGACCATGGTGTTATTGAAAAGGTTAGTGTCTAAGTAGTTTCATTATTTGGTGGTAATTCAATTTAACACTACGATCACTAGTTCGATCCTGAAAATCGGTGAATTGGTGAGCTATATTTGATGGAATTAAATGATCAAGTAAATTTATTTGGTATAATTAGCAATGGTTTATGGACATTTTAAAATTAATTAAAAGATTGATTGTGTTTTTTTTAGTACAAGGGAGGGAGGACTACAAATCCTACAAAGAATGTATTATTACTCTCAAATAAATGAGAGTTAAAGTTGGATTGTGTTTGAAAGATTTCAAACAATATAATGCATAAAATAGATGTATTTAGTACGTACTAAATCAAAAGGTTGGATTATATTGATATCATATGAGGCCATGTAAAAACCCGACTCCCTAAAGAGAGCCATACATAGATTCTTACCACAATATGCATGATTAAATATAGTTAAGCAGCCCAAAAACGATTTTAAAATGAAATTCATACTTTACATTAAAGGGTTGAAACCAAGCTAAACAGTTGAAAATAAGAAGAAACCTCTAGCCAGAGTTTTAATATAGAGTAAAAAAATAAAATTCAACCTATTACCTAACAGTTCATGTTGGAACAAATGAATGAAACGACTATGCAACGAGCTATCCCATGATTTTGTCAACTCCATCCAACTCGGCAACCCTGGTACATGCCTTGATCACCTAAAAGATAAACCACAATAAGGATTCAATCAGGGTTAACAATATACATAAACAAATAACTGTCAGATCAACCAATTCAATCTTCACAACATATAAATATCCACCATAGCTGGGTCTTGAAGTGTGTTGCAAGACCATCCCTAAGCTCCTAGCTCGCATGGGTCCAAGGTGGCTAAACCACAACAGGATCTTGGGGGTGGCATACGACCCTTTGACATCCTTGACTGGAGGCAGCATATCTATCGACTTCCCCAGCCCGGAAGAGGCATGATCCATCAAGTCCCCAACTGAAGGCGGCAGAACCCTCGCATACCTAATTGGAGGTGGAAACATCACATCTTCTGCTCAACTCATCCATAATCTCAAGCATAATGCCACACAACATAATACAACCAAGGCTTACTACACAATTCTAGATATAAATATGTATATCCAATACCTACTCAACATTGACAAATACATCACAGTTCGTATCACACTCTAGCTCACAAGTTAGTCGCACAAAAACATGATATACAAGAAAAGAGTAGGCAACCAAACCGTCATAAATTCATGCACAAGATCCACACAACCCAAGGTACAAAATCCTTACCTAATTTGATGATAAAGGACTCCTTGTAACATGTGCCTCAAACTTTTGATCGAAATAGGGAATCAACCAATCACAATAAGTTCCTAAAGTTAATATTGTTTCCCAAAACGAGGCTCACGCTCGAGAGGTTTTAAGATGGAATAACTAGGGAAATGAGTAAGAAGTAGAAACTAATTAAGATAATGACTATTAATCGTTAGACTTTAAATTTATATCTTTTTTTTAATTACGAATTTTTATTAAATTTTAATAAGGGGATCGATTGACAATTATACCTCTCCTACATTTTTTAGATTTTTTTTTTCATCTATTTTAAATAGATTATTTTGTAAGTACTTTTAAATCTAGAAAATTCTAAAACAAAATAAATAATTATATAAAACTTAGTCAAAATAATTAAAGTTGACAATTTAAAATTTTGAAAATATATCGTGAAACCAAAGATTATGCAATTTTAAACTTTATAGGTAATTTTGAAATATTTTTCTTAACGTTGACAAAATATTGTAATACATCTTTTACATAATGCATACAACCACCTCATTATTTAGGAAATTAAAAATAGTTAGAAAAGTAACTCAACTTGGATTTTAAGGGGCATTAAATGCAATACTTTTACGAAGATGAAAAAGTCTATCCTCCATTGTTTCTTCCCGTTGAACAAAATACCAAAATAAAACATCGAAACCCCCCGAGTAAGCTTTGATTCCGACATCAAATTTCGGCTGCAAAATACCATTTTTAATTCCCGTCGATCTTCATGACCAATAATCTAAATTATAACTTTCATATAGGAAAAAATCTTCTCTTAAATTTAGAAAAATAATTTGGTTTTAGGAACTCAATATCCAAGATTCAAGATGGTTTAAGATCAACTTACCCAACCTTGTTCAAACCTCTTTATGCAAGAATGGACAACTTTATTACTGGGTATTTTGAACTCACAACGAACTAGTGACGACCGTAGGGGCTTTGCGGCGTGATGGGGAGAGGCGGCGAGGCTTCGCTGAGTGATGGAGAGAGGTGGGGTAGTTTTGCGGTGTGATGGTGAGAGGCGGCAGGGTTTGCAGTTGGTTGGAATGATGTTCAAATGGAAAGGGAAAACATGACTTGTCGTTGGGTGTGTGTGTGAGGAGAGAAGAAGATGAAGTTTAGGGTTTGCCCATTGTGTACTATAATGGTTGGGTCTTTTGTCAAATGGTTAAAAAAGGAATTTACTTTAAAAAAAAGAAGAGGATTCAAAATATTTGAATATAAAGCAATAAAGGAATATCTTGAAATCTCATGTGTTTAAAAATAATATCTTGTCCTTGATTTAAGAGATTTATTGACTTGGAGTTAAAACTAAATATAAATTCTTGTGTTTTAAATAAAAGTTAACTCAAATAATCACAATAAAATTAAAAATCATATTTAAAATTTAAAGAAAAAATGGGAATGCCACGATATTCTCAACTAAAATAACTTCCATCCTCGAAAGTAAAAGAAAATAAATTTCAAGACATAAATAATTCAGGAAAATAAGATCGCATCTAGCTGTCAGGCTCCCAGGTGATTGCTTCTACTCTCGGGCTACACCAAAGAACTTTAACTATTGGAATTTCTTGGTTGCGTACAACTTTTTTTTATCACAAGCTAGGATTTGCACATGCTTCTCTATACAAAGGTAAGATCAACATTGAGTTCAAGTGCCTCAAAATTAAGCACATGTGACAGATCCAAAATTATGCACCGCATATGTAGTCCCTACAACTTACCAGAATGCACTATGTTTGTACATCCACCATACATCGTGATTTAAGCACATGTGACAGATTAGTCACATAACGTGCTAAGATAAAATTTTGCTTAGTCATCCTCTGTAACTACTTAGTTTCTGTAACTTTGCCTAGTGCATTTTGTTTGAGGGTTTAGTGGATTACCTACATATGTGTATGTAAGATTGAGAACTCATTTATGCTAAGTGTTTATCTGTTTTTGTTTTGTTATCGATGTTAATCTTGTTTGGAATGTGTATATATGTATGAATTGGATAATTAGAACATACTGTTCGCTTGCCCCCCTGAATATGTCCATATGCCTTCTATCATCTCTAACACCGCTTCTGTTTTTCGAAATTATGCACCGCATATGTAGTCCCTACAACTTATCAGCATGCACTATGTTTGTACATTCATTGTGCATCGTGATCTTGCTTTGATCGAACGTGGTTTTTAATTTTTTTTTCTTTTGGCACTTTTGATCGACGTAATTTTTTTTTTTTTTTGAGATCTACGAGCCAACTCTGCTTAATCTTAGGGATCTCTTTCTAAAATAAAAAAGTGGTTAGTTAGGCTTAGATTTATGAAAAATGGTTGATTTTCTCATTATTATTTTTTTTTTGTAAAATATTAATTGAAAAACCACTAAAGGTAGTTTGGAGAAAACATTCATCTCTCCCTTGATTTTTTTAGCAATTCATTTAAACTCTCATACAAAGTAGCATGCCTTTATTATTTTCCAAAATCTAGCCATTTCCCACTATTTCCCAACAAAACAAATTCTTCCTATTTTCCCAAATGCCTTAAAAAAAGGCTAATTAAAAATTTGACTCTCTACAAGTTGATAAAAACATAATTAAATTCGTTTAAAAAAACATAATTAAATAAGTATTTAAAATAAATGAAAACTTGGTTTGTTAACGGCCAAATTGAATAAATAAAACAAAAATAGAAACTTCGCCTAAAATAAAGAGATTAAAATGAATTTTCATCTCAACACAGATAAAATAATAGTGGCTTTAAAAAAATAAATATATATAATTTGGAAAAAATATATATAAAAAATTAAGGAGTTCACGACTGTTGCGAGTTGTGCTTGCATGGCCATCATGACATTTAAGTCCATTTTTCCGGACGCTTTTTCTTGGTTTCTTCATTGGTTGGTCTTTAGTCTTGTATTTTTGTTATAGTTTCTATTATACGGTATGCTTCGTTGTATTATTTCTCCATAAGGCATCCTCCTGCAGTTACATTGAGAATCGCCTTGTTCTGATCCGTCAATCCATTATAGAAATGTTCCATCTAGAGGGTGTATGACATGTCGTGGTACGAACACTTTGCAATAAGATCTTTATATCATTCCCACGCACCTCCGAGGGTTTCATCGTCCTCTTGCCTAAAGCTAGTTATTTCATGTCTAGAGTTAATAATTTAATGAATGGAAAAATGATAATGTGTCAATTTCATCTCCTCTGTAGGGGAATATAAATATATAGATGGTTAGAATACAAAGTAAATCTATTATTAGAAAAGATCTAATAATAGAAAAGATCGTAACAAGTATAGAACTTAATAAACTAATTTTTACAAATATAGTATAGTATCTAATAGACTCCCCTCAAGGTGGATGATATAGATTAGAAAGTCCAAACTTGGAACATATAGAATAGAAAGAAGGGACCGGCAGTGGCTTCATGAAAATATCAGCAAGTTGAGATTGACTACGAACAGGCAATAACTTCAAAAATCCAGAAGTAATCATGTCACGAATAAAATGGCAATCAAGCTCAATGTGCTTGGTTCTCTCATGGAAAACTGGATTATTGGCTAGATAAACTGCATCCTGGTTGTCACAAAACAAAAGAGCTGGTGTAGACACAGGAACCTGAAGATCAGAAAGAAGATAAGATAGCCATAACAATTCACAAGTAACAAGGGACAATGCTCTATATTCAGCCTCTGCAGAAGATCGAGACACAACATTTAACTTTTTGGATTTCCAAGAAATCATGTTATCGCCAAGAAACACGCAAAAACCTGTTGTGGAACGTTGTGTATCAACACATGATGCCCAGTCTGAATCAGCAAAAGCTTTCAAAGAGAATTCTTTTACTGGAGTAAATAAACAACCCTGTCCTGGTGACTCCTTCAAATAACGTAACAAATGATAAGCTGCAGCAAGATGTGACTTGCATGGATTAGCAACATACTGACTTAGCTTATTAACAGCATAGGTGATGTCAGGGCAAGAAATATTGAGGTAGATCAATTTACCAACTAGTTGTCTGTATTTATTCGGATCCAAAAGCCTGTCATCTTGAGAGTCTTGGAGCTAGATTTTTTGGTACATAGGTAAAGTTTCAACTTTGGCACCTAGGAGACCAACATCTTCAAGTAGTTGGAGAGTATAATGTCTTTGTGAGACGGAATGACCTTTACTAGACCAAGCTAACTCCAAACCAAGGAAATATCTTAAAGACCCCAAGTCCTTAAGTTGGAAAGACTGGTGTAGAAGCCTTTTAAGATCATCAATTTTTTCTACATCAGCCCTAGTAACAATGATGCCATCGACATAGACTAAGACGACAATGAAACTAGAACTAGTGCCTCGAATAAATAAAGAATAGTCTGACTTGGATTGCACAAAACCAAGTGTAACTAAGGTGGAAGAAAACTTGGCATATCATTGACGAGATGCCTGCTTTAAACCATATATAGACTTGTGCAAGAGACAGACCAATTTAGAGCCGTTGGAATTGATTTTATTAGGAGAATAGCCAAGTGGTAAATCCATGTAGACCTCTTCAGTCAAATCCCCATGAAGAAATGCATTATTCACATATAGTTGTACAAGCGGCCAATTTCGTGAAACTGCCAAAAGTAGAAGGACTCGAACAGTCACTAATTTTGTAACTGGTGCAAATGTCTCAATGAAATCCAGACCTTCCTGTTGAGTATAACCTTTAGCCACTAAACGAGCTTTATACTTTTCCACTAATCCGTCAGCCTTGTATTTAATCTTGTATATCCACCGACATCCAACAGATTGTTTGTCCTTTGGCAAGGGAACTACTATCCAAGTCTTATTAGACTCCATGGCTTGAAGTTCATTGTGCATAACATCCCGCCATTCTGAATGAGGCAAGGCTTGGTGATAATATTGTGGTTCATACAAAGCTGAAACCTGTAAGGAAAAATTCTTGAAACTAGTACCAAGTGCATCATAACTTACATGATGATGCAACGGATAACGAGTTGACATTTTTGGCAAAAGAGTCTGAGATAGCAAACTACAATGGTAATCAGCAAGATATGCTGGCGCTTTCACCACCCGAGATGACTTACACTCGGGTGGTTGAGTGGCTATAATAGTCTCAGGAATTGTAGGAACATGAAAACCTCTGGGAACCAACGGTTCCATCACAATCTCTTGGTTAGTATTGTTCGGAACAAACTGTTCCATCGCAGTCTCTTGGCTATGTCTAGAGTCAATAATAGGCGACATGGGCGACTCTGCCATTACATGTTCTGGTATCAACTGGACATGCCTAACTTGAGCATCATTGGTGGGCGACCTAGATGTTGAAGACTAAGAACTACCTTGGTTCTGATATTTCGACATGTAGTGGCCTCGAACTATCACATTCGGCAAGGAAAGATCATAAGGAGCTGGAATAACATTGTGAGGCAATAAATTCTTAACCTTATCTGCATCACATATATTAAGTTTGTGAAAAGGATAAATGTTTTCATGAAACACAACATCTCTAGATAAAAAAATTTCATTAGTTTCCAAATTCAACAGTTTAAAACCTTTTACTCCTAGCGGGTACCAAAAAAATACAGACGGAATAGCTCGTGGAGAAAATTTATGTCGGTGCATCACCAAGGTGGAAACATATGCTAAACAACCAAGACGAGTAATCTGGAGGCGAGCCTTTAAGAATTTCAAAAGGAGTTTTCCATTCCAAAATCGGTGATGAGATCTAATTTATAAGGTGCACGACTGTCAAAACACACTCATTCCAATAAGAAATATGAAATTTTTTTTCTCAAAAAGGAGAGCTCAAGCAACATTCAATATGTGTTGATGTTTTCTTTTAACCACTTAATTCTGTTCTGGCCTAGCCACACAAGAAAATTGATGTTCTACCCCTTTCTGTTTAAAAAACTCATTAAACAACAACTCAGGTGCATTATCTGATCGAACAACTTTGATGACCTTGTTATACTGAGTCTCGAAAAGCTTAAAAAATTGCGGAATAATGTTAATAACATCTGATTTTTGTTTGAGTAAAAAAATCCATGTGTATCGACTATGATCGTCAACCAGGGTTAAAAAATATATATGCCCAACATGAGAAACAGTTGAAAAAGGACCACAAACATCCATGTGTAAAAGATCAAATTTTTCACGGGAAATTGTATTTTGAGAAACAAACAGCAAACGATTTTGCTTGGCCAAAGAACATATGCCACAATGTGGTAGGTCTATATGAGAGGAATTTAATGGAATAACATCCTTTAAAGCAGTAAGTCTTGAAATAGACGGATGGCCAAGACGAAAATGCCACAAAGAAGCTAAACTAAGACTTTTTACTGTATTAGCAGACGATGAAAACGAATTCTTAATAAAATTGTTGATCACATATAAGCCTCACAGATCCTACCCATTCTGATCGTCTTAGAAGTACATTTGTCTTGAATTGAACAACCATCAATTGAAAAAGTAACAAATAAATTTCCTTCACCCGTCAAAGCGCTAATAGATAATAGGTTATAGGTGAATTCAGGAACAAACAGAACATTTCTGAGAGTAATTGAGTCATTCAAAACTATATCACCAGCATAATGCACACTAATTCTTTCCTTATTTGGTAACACCACATTAGTCTCAACATTTTTCATACTAAAAAAAGCATTTTTTAAATAACAAATATGGGCAGAAGCTCTTGAATCTAAAATCCATTGGCTACAAAAATTTTGTGTACCTGGCTTGAAAGCCGAAGCTACTGTATAGCTTTTAGAAATAGACTCCATAGAGAAAATTACGTAGTTGCAGATTACTGTATCTCAATAATTGAAACAATTGGCCTCTGAAAAAAAAACTAGGAAATATAAAATAATTCTGAAAACCTGCCGCAAGAATAATTTGATTGATCTTTCGACAGCGAGATCTAGGTCAATGAACGCCAACTTGCAGCAAAAAAAAAAAGGTTGATCTGCAGACAAATTGGTGCAGAAATTCGTAAGGCCAGAAATATTGTTTCCCTTAATTGGTGGAGAAATCTGCAGACAAATCGGCGCAAACGAATTGATGGAATAAATTGGTGCAGACGAATTGGTGCAGACAAATTAGTGCAGACAAATTGGTGCCCACAAATGGCTAGAATTTAGTCGAGCAATGAATTTTTTAGTTAAAAAAAATGAATATATATTGCAGCAGAAAAAATTATTATGCTCTGATACCATAATAATTTAATGAATGGAAAAATGATAATGTGTCAATGTCATCTCCTCGGGGGAATATAAATGTAACAGATGGCTAGAATATAAAGTAAATCTATTATTAGAAAAGATCTAATAATAGAAAAGATCGTAACAAGTATAGAACTTAATAAACTAATTTTTACAAATATAGTATAGTATCTAATAAGAGTTGATACTTTGAGAATTAGGGAAGTATTTTGCTAAAAAAAATCTCGGACACCCGATTCTAGGTATATTCTGTCGAAAGTGAATTCACCTAGCGTCTGGTTTTGTCCCGTAAGGAAAAAGGGAGCAAAACAATTCAGGTGTCGTCTAGCGAAACACCGACTTGCTGGTTAGAATCATTAATAGCTAGAAAAGATCGCAAATGTTTATGCAGATCTTCTGAGGGTAAACTATAGAATGGGTCACTAACTCGAAGCATATTAAACATTCCATTTGTTAATTCAGGACGCCTACCTCCGCCTCCTGGTCTAGCAATACCTAGATTGATTACTTGTTGTAGAGGTCTAGCATATGTCCCCATGCCTCTATCTCTCTCATCCACGACCTGGACTAGTGGTGGATTAACATTAAGGTTCACACCTGCTCCAACCCCTGCAGGTTCTTGTGGGTCAACAACTCAAGATTAGTTCTGCGCATTGTGGTCTATCTATTATCGTTGTCTCCTTTTCTATGCTTCAGCCCAATACAAAAGGTTCACTCAGGTTCGAAATCGAACGAAAAAGTTTTGCTCATGTACAAGATACACCTACAATAATTGAAATAAGTGATTCACTTTTTATCAATAAAATCTATTCTAAACTAACAACAATTAGTAAATTGACACAATCCCTGACAACGACGACAAAAATTTGGTCGTGCAGAATCGTGTTCCTATAATCGTGTAAATTGAATTCCATAATCGCGCAAGTATACGCGGTCTACAGGAAGTGATAAGTAAAATTTATATCATTCTCTTCAGAGACTACGATTTTTACCAAATTATGTAGTTTATAATCAAGTGCGCAAAAATAGACAATTAGTTTTGGGATTTGGTTTACTTGCGGTAAAGGAAAGAAGAGTTAAAATGCATAAAATTTAAGTAAATAGAAAGACTCGGCTAAGGTACTCATGGGATGTGTTCACTATTCTAAGGGAAATGATGCGGTAAGGAATAACTATCATACTTTGCAAATCTAACATCGGCTTCCACGTTCGTTCACACTAAAACCAACTTTCGTTGTGAGTTAGCATACAAGATACTCAATGCACCCCGCATGCAGTAGTCAAATTTTTATTCCTAAATTCTTTTTTAAAGTATAAAATACTTCATACTAACCTACCAAACATGCAAATTAGCCACAGGTTGTATATTCTTCTGATTCAACGACCTATTAGTTCGCGTGGATGATCGGTCAACACTTACTATTGAATTATACTCTAACTTGACATGCTTTAGTTATTTTCCCCTGGTTCCCCTTATCACATGTGTAAGCTATCCCATTTTTCCCTAGTGTTGTCTTAATAAAGTTAGTTCATGACTCAAACAGAGAACACAACAATCAACATGGAAGATAACATGTTGAACATCGTATTAATCAATTGCAAAATAATTCTTAAGCAATAAAAGTGCTATAATGTAAATTACGAAATAAACAAAACACTAATACTAAAGGCAGATTGATGTGGTTGACATCATGGTGTCAGCACTTCGCCGTGGGCTAACTGCTCTTTTTCCACCTTCTTCCACACCCACACACGCTCTCAAATTCTCCTTTTTATAATATCTTCTAGGGTTTCAACAAGTGATGAAATCTCATGGCATCTAAGGTTTTGACTTGAGCGACATATCTTCCTTTGATTGGGTCAGCAATCAAATCTTCAATGATTAAGGAAAAGAATCCCAAGATTATCATCGTTTGTAAACTGACAATCTATTTGTTAGCTGGTTCTCACTTCATGTCCGATTCTTTCCTCTTTTTCTCAAATTCGCATCTAAGTCGCTCTACTTTTAAGCATTCATAGTTCCACTTACCGCTTCGCAGTTGATATTTCTCTTGCGCATTGCTCCATTACCCTGCATAAATCATTCATTAGTGTTCGGCTATCCTTGATTACACATTTTCAACAAAAACTTACTTCTTTTTGCATTATAGTTCTTATTTTTCGCTTGTTCCCATAATGCGTAAGCATTACCCTTTTTTACCCATGTACTCATTGTTTTTACTTTTTCCACATTGTATTTCAAAATTGAAACAAGATAATGGTTCTAAAATATGCTAAATATTAACTCTTAACACTCGCTAACCGATCGGCAAAGAAGATCTTGTATTTTGGCAATTCCAATTTATACTCTATGATTCGTAATATCTAGTTAGAAATACGTGATGAGGATCAAAATAAATTTCTTATACCGATTTAAACAAATGAGAGAACTTTTAACCATGTGTCTGCTTTCACATGAGACGTGAATAATAAATAACATTTTCTACAAACATTATAGACCTCGTTTGATTTTTTGTTTTTTGTTTTTGTTTTTAAAAGTTTAAAAACGTTTATAATTCTAAAAACTCAAAAAAAAAGTAGCTTTTAAAAATCAGTTTTTGTTTTTTTCTAGAAAAATGTTAGAAAAGTGATAAAATCACACTAGAAATAAAGTTCGAACCCGCAAATTTATGGTTTATTAGATCAATAATATTCTAAAAGAATTTTATTTTATAAAATATTAAAAGTAGGGAATTTGCGCTATATAACAACTTTTTTACCACAGTTTACAATTATAGCACATTTTCAAAAATAATTCGTTTATAGTAGATTTTGCCTATTTTTTAAAAAAATCTCTATTTATCCTTTTTTATTGAAGACTTTGATAGAATCTATCATTCTCTAGTGATGAAAGTCTATCAATTTTATCGGTATTTGATTCTATCAGCCATTATTGATAGAATCTAATGAAAGTCTATCAATTTAATTTATTTATTAGTAATTGATTCTATCAGTGTCTATTAATAGAATTTATCAATATGGAAGTCTGCAATCAATTTACATTTTTTGCTATATGTGCAAATATTTTCATTAGTGTGCTATTCATGGAATATTTTAGCCCTTTTGTAATATACATGCAAAAACCCCTTAAAAATAATATATTTTGATTTTTTTAAAAAACCAAAACCCGTTAATAACTTATTTTTAATTTTTAGTTTTTAAAAGACAAAAAAAAATTATCTAAGGCCCGTTTGATAACCTTTTTTTTTGTTTTTTGTTTTTAGTTTTTCATTTTTTCATTCTTAGTTTTTTGTTTTAAAAAATAAAAATCGTATATGTTTGATAACTGATTTCAATTTTATGTTTTTTAAAACTCAAAACCAAAAAACATGTTTGATAATTGTTTTTTGTTTTCAAATTTCACATTTTGTTTAAATTTTTTTTTACTCTTTATTCTTGATTTTTCCATACTTTTTTAAAAACAAAAACTTGTTTTTAAAAGCTACTTTTTTTAGTTTTTATAATTTCTTTAATATTTTAATTTTTTTAAAAAAAATTAAAAAACAAAAATCAAAATTGGTTATCAAACAACCCTGTTTTTAAAAAGTTAAAAATAAAAATAGAAAAAAAAAACAAAATGGTTATCAAACGGGACCTAAAATCTCGTTTGATAACCATTTTGTTTTTAGTTTTTAGTTTTTGAAATTTAAGCCTACAACAACTATCTTAAGAGATTTTTATTTACTTGGATACTTATATCTTACCTATATTTTAAGAAACCAAACCAAAATTTGGAAACAAAAAAACAGTAGCTTCCAAAAACTTGTTTTTGTTTTTAAAATGGGAAATACTAGTAAATGTCTAGATTTCCTAAACTAATTAAGGGCATGTCTACAATATTCTTAACTTTAAATTTTTGTCTATACCAAAATCCTCAAGAAAGCCCTATTTTAGCTTTCTAATTTTTTTTAAAAAAAGAAAAAAGCATACTTTACAAATTCTTCATCCTTGATTCAAGGAATAAATAACCACCAACTAATCCCAACCATTGAAATTTTTTATTTTTATTAAATATCTAAATATTTAAATCTTGTTATCATATTCAAATCACACAACAGTTAATCTCATGCGTTTATTTTTGCACAATCCCGCATCATCTTCTTTATAAGAATGATTTCTTTCACCTCCCTCCCAAATACAATTTTACGATTTATTTAATCTCCCTCTCAAATACATATTTACGATTTCTTCTATCTCTGTCCCAAATACAATTTCTTTTTCCATTGTTTGCTGCAAGCTACGTAATCTAAAACACGATGTGCGATTTCTTTTTCATTCTAAATGCATTTTCGTTCTAGTGATCATTGCCAGAAGTCCGAAGGATTTGACGAATTTGCGTTTTTTATCCTCACGCCATGCACTCCCTTAGTCAATTTTTTGTCTGCGCAATTGATTTATATTTTGGAGTTCTTCTAGGGTAGAGTGGCTCATTCTATCAATGGTACGTATTGGTACGTAATCAGAAATTTCTAGGGTAAAGTGGCTCATTCTGTAAATGGTACGTATTAGTACGTAATTAGAAACTTTTAGGGTAAAATTACTCATTCTGTCGATGGTACGTATTGGTACGTAATCAGAAACAAAAAGGTTCTTAAACAGAAGATGCAATGACAGTAAGCACACATGCAATTAAATGACCACGAGACTTGTAACTTGTACATTCATGCGTCTGTCTGTCTATAGGGGTAGCAACTTTTGGTGGTCACGAACTTCACAGACTCCCACGTATGCCCTCATTGATGTTGTTCAGGATGACCACAAGCAGGCCACTCCCATAATAGTGTGTATCAACGCGGAATCTGCATTTCTAGCTAATGCACATTGGCTGATGTGATTGAGTACGAGTACAAACAGTGTATATAAATCCAAATGCACTCTCTATCCCAATTTGCTGCATATATTATTCTGTGTAGTCGTACGGAAAGTTACATACAACCAAAGGATGTAGTTGCCTCAGGTGAATTTTTCTCTCTTTAATACATGCAGCGACCAATAGATTTTCGGCGGGGTTTTGTATGCAGTGTTATGTATTTTTATGTACAGTAAAAAAAATTTAATGTTGGTTAAAAACTCAAATTTAAACTGGTATATTTCATCCTTATTTTCAATTTTTTTTGTTTAAACCATTTTTTGGATTTTTGTTTAGATTTGGTGAATTCTGCTGAGAAATATTTTATATTCAAATATGGGTAGATTTTTGTTTAGATTTGGTGAAATTCTGCTGAGGATTTTTGTTTAGATTTGGTGAAATTTTGTTTGAATGGGTTACAAAAAGTCAATATTTGGAATAATACGTAAAAAAAAAAAAAAAAATTCGGGGTATAATTGTCCATTTATTTAAAGTCTAAAAAAATGTAGATATTTCCTTGAAATAGTTTCTAATTTTAGATATTTACCTAGTTTTCCCTTTTCAAATTTGGTTAGCATTCACATATTTTCTTACACAAATATGGATATAGGAAAGATGGGGTACATTGTGTGTAAAAATAAGGTTAAATTTCAAAAACAATTTTTTTTTAAAGACGGGACCTAATATAAAAAACAAAAAATTAAAAACAAAAAACGAATAAACAAAAAGTAATGAAACGGAGCCATAAATTGTTGTATGTGTTATTTTTGTCGTTTTTGTCAATTTTAGTGGTGAATATGCTTCTTAACTTTAATGATCTTTGCTAGAATTAAAAACGGTTGACATTCTTCCCCTTCATAGTCATTGAAACTATTCCTTGTATTTTTATTTGCACTGTATTACCCGACATTAGATTGGAACTAATGAGAAAAAATAGATGTTGAGGAATTTTTAAAACTTTTAAAAATAAACATACTGTACAAAACAAGAAGAGAAAAATTTCAAGTATAAATGATATATCCAAAAACAAGAAATGTTTTGAGAAATCAACCTGGAAAGCAGAGGACTGTGGAGTGGTGAGTCAAGAAAATCTAAAACCCCCACAACAAACAAAATGGGGGAAAATAAAAATGCTTTGTGGTTTTTCTTCTTCTTCTTCATCTTCTTTGGGATCAAAATCATAAACCGATGAGGGAACGAAAGAGGCGGAGGAGGAGATTTCATATATATAAGCAGCACCGTCGTGAGTGAGGCAGCATATCCCGAGAAGAGATGGTCACACGTGATAATTTTTTTGAAGTCATGGGTCTGATGCCATGATAATTTTGATAACGACATAAAATCTTCTAAATTTTCATCACTTTCCACAAATATTTATAGTACATCAAATATCAAATTTCAAAAGATCTCCTAACAAATCCTATCAGATATCTAATAAATATTTGAATAAATCTCGAGAATATCTTAACGATATTTTATTTCTAACAACACGCATCATAAAGGAAGCCAGGGAGAGGTATTGGCAAATTGGAATCTACTTGCACTCAATTTTTATGGTTAATTTCATTGTACTCTAATTTTCATTCTCATTTTCTATGTTGTTAGGCATTAGGGCATTAGTTTAAATGTGTTGGCTAATCTTGTGCCTTCTTCATTACCTGTTCATCTCATAGGTCATACTACCAAGAGGCTTTTCTTTTGTTTTAGACTGAAATATGTCAGTGAAAGTAAACATAAAACTATATCATCTTGAATGCATTGTTATATCATTACTATTCAAGCTCTCTCCTTGTGCGTAGTTAATACATCGTTAGTTGAACCGTGTAAATTGTTGTATTTTGACTGGAATTTTTCTTTTTTATTAATTTATTATTATTTTTTTATTGTTGATTCCATTTTTCGTAACATCTTGTTACAATACTTCTCCAATACCGGTGTTTTCAAGGGAATCTCGAAAATCGATTTGGCTTACTATCGAATCAACGTCAAAATGAATAAACCTAGCGGTGAAGGTAATTTTTCTTAGAAAAAAAAGAGAGAGAGAAGCCGAATTCTTGGAATATTAAGCTTCATTTGTAAGGTCAAACTGTATATCCGGTAAAAATAGTCAAGTTGAGCACAACAAACTAGCCTCCGTAAAAAAAAGTATAATCTCCCTTCAAATTTAAACTTACCTTTTCTCAATACTGCTCTTTCACTTTCTGACAGGCTTTTTCTCCATGTGTCCAAGTTTGTTGCATAAAACAGGCAAAACCTTCTTCCAAATAGAGAGATATATTAGAAGTAATTAATTATTGATAAAAAGATGGCATGTTTAAGAACAAATCAAACAACTGAAATTTTTTTTTTACTGATAAACAAACAATTTTATCAACTTGTTTTCTAATTTCTTTTTACATCCAAAGAATTCCACATTTCTCCAAGAACAAAAAATAAACATGACTAGACAATTCATAATAAAATAAAGCAAGACCATACATAATGTCCAATAAGAGACATACTATACTAAACTTCAGCAGAATTAGTTGCCAAAGCCATGTCCAATCTTTCTAAAAATGGGGTAGAATTCCAGTTGACTGTCTCATCCTGAAACCACAAACAAATGAATTTTTTGTTAGCTCAACAAATATGTAAAGGGTAGGGGTTTGAATCTCGACCTAACTAGTTGAACTATGATGATTAGATTAACTAAACAAACATCGACCTCTCTGTTTTTCCTTGTTTTTGTCGATCTCCTGCAAGATGAGTCTGGATTGGAACCTGCATCATGCCCTGTATGACTCCAGTAACTCCCAACCGTGCCAATGATGGGCGTTTCCTCGGGACTTCGACTCCTCGATCGATTCGGAGTTGAGAATGCAGAGAACTGTCTAAGCTCTTCTAGTGTCAATGCTCCTAAAATTGGCCTATCTTCATAGCTTCTGGCTGAATTTCTTGTTGACATAGGCGAGTTTCCAATGGAGCTAGTACTACTTTTGGATTTTGGTGTGGTTTCAGATTCAACAAGCCAGTTCGAAAGGCTGGTATCGACCGCGATCTCTCCCTCAACGCGCTTCAATTCATTACGATTTTCTTTCAACTTACACATTGATGGAAAAGTTGGCTCCGGACTGATGAGTACATCACATCCTAAACCGATATTCTCCTTCTCAAGATGAACTGGTGGCAGTGTTTTCTTTTTTGCAGCACCCAAACAATGAGTAACATTCTCAATCGGGTTAAGAACAGAATCAACATTCTCGTTTCGACATCTCGAATTTTCATCCGACGAAGCCTTGCCAGGTTGATGGCTTAGATCAAAACTATTAACCTCATTTTCTCCAGCTTCAACTGTGCAAACATGTGTCCTTGAACCTAATGACAGAGAAAATAGAGACTCTGAAGTCTCCTGCTCAATCAATAGTTTACTTTTTCCATCACCATTAGTATCATCCTTTTCTTCTTCCTCTTCTTCTTCCTCTTCTTCTTCATCTAAATGGTCCATTTCTTCTAACAAATCATCCTCATCACTATTTGGGCAATCTGCATACCTATGATTTGGAGGCAAAGAAAATGCATTTGATAAATCAGAGTCTTCTCTTGAATCATCTTCTTCCCTTCCACTCTTACCCTCTTTTGTGATCTCATCCAAATTATTTTCAATTTCCTTGGTAGGAACCACTTTATCATCCTCAACAATTGGTTCAGAAGCTTTTTCAGTTGCATGACACAACTCTATCAGCTCTTCAAGACTGTCTCTGTGCATTAAAGATCAGAAAAATTAACCAAAGAGCTACATCAGAACCACTGATAATGGGTGTGAAAATTCAAGGTTTCATGATTTTTCTGCTTGTTCAAGATTTTAGAGTGATTATCCTTAGTTTGTTATCGCATTACAGTGTTATGTTAATCATGTCTTCTACTTCAAACAAAATATATCCTTATCAAAAGATCAGATTTTGAAGGACTTCATAAGTGTTGACATATGCCTTGAACGATTTAATGTCCTACGCTTAGTTAGTCGGAGGTCTCACTGCCCGGTAGCGGGGGTATTCATCTATAATAGGGTTTAATGAGAATATATATATATATATAAACTCAAATTAAACCCTAGCTCTCATGACATTCATTTTATATTTTTCCGCCTCTCAATAAAATCATGCCCCTTGTCTATCCCGTGGACTAGCTAACGCAACGTTAGTGAACCACGTAAATGTCTATGTTGTTTTTTCTTCTATGTTTTCTTTATTTTCGATTGTTTGTTGATTGTCGATTTCATAACAATAAGATTGGGCTAAATTACTTATCCGGGGTTAACATACTAAAATTTTCTATCAAAAAATGAGGGTGAAAAGCTAGTAAACTTCTTATTTCCTTTTCTTCTAACACCAAATTGCATAGATGTAATTACATTCAAACAAGATAAGTATTTTAAAATCATTTCTTAAAAGTTTCATCGATTCCAAATCAAACCCAAAAAGCAAGAAACCAAATCAAAGAAGACGCTGAAGATCAAATCAAATATCAACAACGAAACTAAACAGAGAACAATCGAAATTCAATACACACTGAAAAAGAACCCTAAAAGATTTTACCGAGAATCCTTAATCAGGTCAATCAACGGCGCCTCAACCACTTCCTTCGCAACAAAAGCTTTAGAATCCTACAAAAAAACACAAGAAAATACCAAATCCACCAATCAATCAAGAACAAGAACAAAATCGAAGAAAAACAAAGAATCAAAAGCGGTTGTCGTTACATGATTCGAAGGGGGAATTCGCTTTCTGGGTTGTTTTCGGCTCTTGGAATCGCCAAAACAAGCTCGAAAACAGCCCATGATTAATTAGGGCGAAAAGTGGAGAATCAAAGAGAAAAGGTTGAACAAAAGAGGAACAGGGGAAATGAAATGGCCAGTCATGATTTTTTTTTTTTTCGAATCTGTTTTAGAGGAAGAAATGTGACCGTTGGGAGAGTTGGAAAGTGGTTTTTTTGGCTTCTTTCATTGGCCAATGTAATTTTCAAAGGAGCGTTGCTTACTTGGAAGTTCCAACTAATTACTCTAATATTTCCCCCCTTTTTGGCCTTTATCCACAAGTTTTCCAATAAAATTAAAAGTTTAAATCTTTCGATGGCATTATGTTACTTTTGTCCTAAACTATCCTAATTATTCTACTTTATACTATTTTAAGAGGTGACGCAGTTGTTTGAAAACTTAACTTCAAAATTATGCTTCCCTCAAGGGTCTGAGTCTGAGATTCATTTAAGACATTACTTCTTTGATATCTCTAGTGTCTCGCCTAGGGACGAGCATGGTTACTCTTGTTTCAAAAAAGAAAACAGCAATAATACTCGATGGACACTTACATTATTGTTTGAATTAAAAATAAATAAATAAAGATTATTCTAACCCATATATGAATAGTATATTTTTATTTTGCCATAATTTTTTAACAAATAAATTATATATAAAAATAATTTGATCCCAATAGTTTAAAGGAAGTTAGAATTATTTCGTATGGTTTTAAATTTTGGAATTTTTTTGGAGAAGATTATTTAGAATTTTGTCTTTATGATTTGAAGAAAGACTAAAAAAATCCAACTAAACAAAAGGGGTCATGTACTTTGGACTAATTCGAAATTATCATAAAATGAGCATTTTGATTATCTCACTTGTTTTAGAAGAATGTGAGATACCCTATTATTTCAAGATGACTTGATATCCGAAGATGTCTATATGGAGGATATTTGATTACTTTTGGAATTCTTTTTAAAACACGAGTTTCTAGATTCTCCTAGAGAGAGCATTCATTAAGAACATTTTTACCCCTCACTAATTTTCTATATTATACATACATTTTATCTATGGTATAATATGTCAATTAATGCTTGGTTAAACATGTGTATACATTATATATATATATATATATGATCAAAACTTACCAAGTATATAAAAATTAATACCGATTATGTCATCAGAACTAGAGTTAAGTATATAATTTGTTTGAAACGACATTCAAATTTAAAATTTAAGTTAAAAATCTAAATAAATGTGAATGAGTTGATTAAACAAAAGATCATACGTAAGAGAATAAGAAATTAAATTTATTTAAATAGATAATAATTAAGTTCATAAAGACATGTATGTTATATAAATTAAAATTAATGTAACAATTATATGAATATTGTAAGGGCATTCTTAGAACAATAGGTAAATTTACGTCATCTTAAATATGATTCCTACAAAAGAAATAATTATTTAAATATTACCAAGTATTCCTAAAAAAATATTCATACAATACAAATATAGTAATGAAAGAATGACAGACATCTATAATTACAAATATCTAAGATTCCAGGTATTAAAAGATTACAATTATCCTAATTACTGTTATGAAAACGGCAATCAACAACCAATCGAAGAATAAAGAAACACAAGAGAAGAAAAAACAACACACAAAATTACGTGGTTCATTAACGTTGTGTTAGCTAGTCTACGGGCAGAGAAAGAGAACAATTGTATTAAGGAGAGGCGAATTACAAGGTATAGAATGAATATCATAATATGGCTAGGGTTTAATTTAAGTTTATATATGTACTCTCATTAAACTGTATTACAGAATGCATAAGCATTAAACAGAATGCGAATGTGTTAACACACGTGGAATGCACAATATAATGCGGAAGTGCTAGCGTTGTGGAGTGCGAATGCGGGTTGCACTATACACATGCGGAATGCATTGTTACCCCGACTACTAATCGTAGGACATTAATGTGTTCAAGACATATCTCAAATAAATTAAATGAGGCACAATTTTTGAAAAAATAACTCGATTATATTATAAATTTGCCAATGGTTATCCTTATTACAAAATAAAGTTAATCTAATTGAAGTGTGAAATACAATTTATGAGATTCTTAGTCCAATGAGCAATTTAAGATTGTGCTCATGATCTTCTCAGCTCTCTTCAATCAGCCACCACGACATGCTCTAATATATGAAAACATGTTTGTAATAAAATGGCTGAGTATTAGATACTCATTAAAGATATGATTTACCAGATATTCACGCAAGCATGCATACATAACTTAAACCATACAACACATGCGAAAATAATATCACTTAAGTCCAAAAAAGGCTAGTTGACCTTAGCCTCATGCTACAACATATTGATTAGTTATAAACCAAGAGGACAACAACCTACCACTTAAGTCCAAATAGGTTCATTGTCCTTCTTAACCTTACGTTGGAAACAATAACTCAACGAGCCATGATTAAGTTAAAATGATTTTAATTTAAGTAATACGTACTAAAAACTAAATGAGATATTAACCTTCTTATAGGAACCAACATGTCTACAATATAAACACGAGATATAAATTCTACCATCGGGACCAACAAGCCCGCAGTTTAAAAGTATGAGAATAATAAGTATGCATTAATTAACAATAGTTGGCGTATTTATCATCACTTGAGACTAGCAAATCCACAAAACACCATGATGAATGAGTAATTAGAGGTTATGGTTCGAATTTTAATTAAATTATGTATTTTTAAAGAAGAAATTGATCATTTGAATCTTATGTTTTGAATTTTAGATGACTAAATTTTGACTAAGTTGTTGTTAATATTTTAGGAACTTGAGAGAATTGGAAGCTTTAAATGATCAAACTTTAAAAAGGGGAAATAAAGCCCAAGAATGTCTAGAAGCCTTAAAGTTCTAAAATAAAAACAAATAATATCAAGAGCATCCACTTATAATTCCAAAAGATTCAATGAAGGGAGCATTCCAAACAAGTGGTTAAATTTATGCACGTGGGAAATTACAAAAGCACACAATTTAAAGCTTGAATGCCCTTAGACACGTGCCATATAGGGCTGTTTGGGTGGAATTCAATGCAACATAAACTCTAGATCCTAATCATTGTTCACAAGACCCCTTGAGCTATAAATGCTCATTCCAAAGTCGAAAACCCTAAGAGTGGGTTTGGACTCTCGTTTATCTAAATTTTATATACATTACTTTTTATTACATAACTAGTCCCTCAAACACCGTTTATATTATAATTTCTATTATAATAACTTGTCCTTTAAACACCATTTATAATAATTTACCGTTTATCATTACCCACCGTTTATCATAACTAAACCGGTGCTCCAAACACAACTTGAAAGAAAATCATTACTCAAATTTAGTTTCATACATTATTCTTCTTCTTTTCTTTTCCAGCTAACAAGACATTTCTTACCTTACCTCATTAGTTTTTGGTTTTTCTTTCGTGTTTTAGTAGCTATTTTTGGTTGAAGAAACCTTGAGATTATCACAAAGAAGTTGAAAAGCTTGTTTGTAGATTTCAGTAACCTTGAAGTGATTTTGAGCAGTTTTTTAAGGGTTTCTTTTTCTTTCTTTTACTTTTTATAAAAGTTTTATCTACTAAAGGCTTGTATTGCACTCTCTCTTACTATAGGACAAAATATGTCCACGGATATAATCAGTCATTTGTTAAATGATCCTTCATAAGTTATTCATAATTATAGCTGGTTCAAATGTTTGTTTTACTCTTTTAATTACATCTTTCTCTTTAAAAACCATTGACTCCTCTAATTAACAAGTTGTTCGTCGTCCAACCACGAGCACGAGTGAATGAGAGGCAAGTGCCCTTTGCTCCCGAGTCGTTGATCTTTCAATCTATAGGTCCATAGGTTCTAGGCTAGCTCGTAGTTTATCATCGTCTTAGGAAACTGCATGTAGATTAATTGGTTAATCTAAAACTAAAATCAATTTGAATTTTATTTTTCTTCAACTTCCACTGCGCGTGCACTAATTCCCAACAACGATGTTATTGATGAAGATGTTTTCATGAAACAACCCGAGAATTCTACTAATTCGTTGTATCTTTGCAGGTTTCACAAGGCTATGTACGACTTGTGCCAAGAGTTTCGAGCTTGGTTGGATACATTTAAGCACACTTTGCTTCTGTGGTAATTTCTTAATTCCAAGTCTTTACTTAAAGTTCTATATGCACAAAGGATGTAACTTATTAATTGTTTTAATATATGTGGATGATATTCTAATAACATGTTCAAGTTTGACCTTGATAAACTCATAGGGTTCTGAGACTTAGTGACAAGTTTTCTTTGAAAGATATCGATGACATTCGTTGTTATCTGAGTGTTGAAGTTCTTCGGAACTTTGATGGAATGTATCTAACACAATCAAAGTATATATATGATCTTTTTTATATCAATAATGTGAAGCTCTGCTCCATCTCTATGGTTGCTGGAAAATAGTTGTCGAAAGTTGATGGTGATCTTCTGTCTGATTAAAAAAATGTATCGTAGTGCACTTATCACTCTTCAATATTTGTCCCACACTTGTCCAAACATTGTGTTTATTGTTAACAAACCTGAGCCAATTTCAACAAAAATCCAACATCGAATCATTGGATTGTTGTCAAGCGCATATTTCGTTATCTACAAGGTACCAACAACTATGGTCGACTCTTTCTCAAACGATTATCTCAGACTTAAGTTTCTCTTAGTGAGATGTTGATTGGGCTTGTAGATCTCATGACCGTTGATCTATTGCTGCTCATGTTGTGTTTCTTAAAAGTTCTCTTGTGTCATAGAGCTCAAGAAAGTAGTAGGTCGTTGCCCGTTCAAGCACGACATCAGAGTATTAATCTATTGCTCATACTACTACTGGCATAGCGTGGATTGAATGCTCAAGTACGATGAATGACTTAAAGTATTAACTTTCGAGTAAAGCTTATATGTCTCGAGAAATGGTGGCATGTTAAGTTCATAGGGTTAGAACCGTAGGGGGTGTTTGGATTTTGGTGTTGATCAAAAGAGGAGAGGAGAGAAAGTTGAAGAGAGAGAGGAAGTAGAGTGATTTGGTGATATGAAGTAGTTGTTTGGAGAAGAGATGTTGTAAAAGTATTTATTTTATATTAATTTTTTTATAATGTAATGATTGTAAATTTTGGATTGATCGATAAATATATTATATTTTATTATATATTGTGTGGTTGAAAATTAGAGAAAGTTTGATGTGATATTTGATAAGATTAGGTAAAATATATTTTATATTATATTATATGGTTGAAAATTAAAAAAATTGTTTTATGTAACATTTAAAAGATTAAATGAAAGATTTGATGTGATATTAAGGAAGAGGTTGAAGAGAAGTTGGAAAAAAGTTGATGTCCTAAAAATAAACATAAGGTTGAAATTTGTCATTTCTCTCCTCTTCTCAACACCAAATCCTAAACACCCCCAGGTGTTCACTGAGATGAAGATCAAGACCGTTCATTTAGAGCTTTAATTGGAAGTCAGGAAGATGAAAGTCAGTAATATAGGCTCATTTGTTTATTAAATCAGTAATGTGGGCTCACTTGGAAGCTCTGTACTCTTGACCTTAGGCTTTAATTTCTAAGTTGAAAGAGTTAAAACGTCACGTGCCTTTTGTAGTGAAGTCAAGGGTGGTTTACTTTTGGGTCAACATCAGCGTTTTATTTATTTATTTTGAAAAGAAACCACTTTTATGGAAATTGAATTTAAAATAAAAGTTTTATTATAGATTAGATTATATTTTAAGGCGGTGTTTGTTTACGGTGAGGACTTAAGTTAAAGAGTTATATTGAAAAGTTATTTTGAATAGTTAAAAATTGAGATTCATAGTCAAAAACTCGTTTTGATATGATTTTTGTGTATAGGATTTTGAAAGTAAAAAATGAATAGTTAAAAAAGTAATGATTAAAAATGAATTGTTAAAATGAATTATTTTAATTGATTTGAAATGAATGATTAAAAATGAGTGGTTACAAATAATTGAGTGGTTATAAATGAATGATTAAAAAATAGTTAAAAATGAAGAATTATTTTTAAAAGTAAAAAGAAGTATAAGCTAGTAAAACTTCCTTTGAATCTAGATTTTTGAGATGCCAATAGTAAATTTTCAAACTATATCAAAACAGATAAATTTTGATAGTTCTTTTAAAAATTTTATGTTTTTTTTTATTATACTATATTTTGACTAAATTTATAATTATTGTTTTAAAAGTGACCACAGTTTTCTTAATAAATAAAAAACTAGAAACAAAGTATTGACCGAACAAGCCCAAAATTTTGGTTAAATCACATTATTATATTATCCATAAATTTGAACCTATGTTTTATTGAAAAAAAATACAAAAGTCTTAATACTTAAATAACAGTTATACTCACCCATAAAAAAAAAACAGTATTACTCTCATTATTATTAATTTAGTTATATATTTAGAGAAATATTGCTAAAAACATCCAAACTATAAGATACTTATGATTCTATTTTAGCAATAACTTCACATATTATTTCTAAACTTATAAAATTGTTATGATTAAATACTAATTACCATCGACGTAGTCTAAATTGTACAAATAGCCTCTCAACTATAAGAACCAGAATTATTATGGATAAAACTGTATCATGAGAATGGGTGGGGAAAATGTTCGAATTAGGAAAAACGAGAAGAAATTATGTATTTAAGCTCTCTTTTCTCAAGGAGGGAAGAAACTACCTTCTTACCGAAGGTCAGTGGTGCAATTGGTTATCTTGTTTGATATTAATACATTCAATTCCACGATCATGAGTTCAAATTCGAAAATCGGTATTCGACATTTTTCCTAACACCCTTATCTGGAGAACGGCATTTAATAGAACATATATAATAAATGATAATAGAAATCATATAATAACAATAGAAATCTAAAAAGGGAATTTTCATAATTTAATGAATAATGTGCCTATACCCGAAAAAAAGTGGTCCTACTCTCCATAAAAAAGAGAGATGAGATTAAATTATACCTCATAGGGTATCCTATATTGTGGAGTACTTTTTTTTTTGGCTTGAGGTACTTAAACTATTGAGGAAGATTTGAATTATGAATTAATTTTAAACATTAATTCATTTCATTGATACGGTTGAAAACTATTATATTTGTTCATATAATATAAATTTTTATTACATATTCTTTAAAAATTCATAATTCTCTAAAATTATAACTAGGACAAATTATATATTTTCATTTCATTTATATACTTCAACTAATTAATCTCTTTTTCTAAATATCTATTTTTATGACTGAAAATCAGAGTATCACATGCAAATATGGAACTTATTAAGACTTTAAAAAAGTAAATTCTCAAAGTCCAAATTTTCGACCAAACAATTTCATATCTTCTATTAATAAAACGGAGTATAATCTATGAGTAAATAGTATGAATTAATCGTATCAGGAAGTCAACCCATCAAAAGTCACATAAATTCTTTTCTCAAAAAGTAAAAAAAAGTCACACAAATTCTTAGCATTTGATACACTTTATAATCGGCTGCATGTATACCTTTTAATAAATACAGAAGTCAAAATTGAAATTATAAAGTTTTTTTGAAATTATAAAGTTTGAAATTATAAAGTTGACTCACACAAGCAAACAATTTATTTAATACAAACTTACTAAAAATATAATATTACCCTTGACTAAAAGGTTAAGGTTTCGATAACAAAAATATAATTCAATTAATATAAATATGTGTTCATGATTAGAACATGAGCTTGAATCTCCATTATTATTATTGAACTCTAACGAAAAAGTTTCAATCCCAAAATTGTTCAACTAAAATAATGTATATATTAATTTTCTTAAATCTCAATATATTATGAAACCTGTTTGGCTTGTTACTAAATTTGGGTTAAATAAATTCTGGAGTGTGTTTGGAACACCGGTTTAGTTATGATAGACGGAAGGTTATGACAAATGGTGGATTATTATAAATGGTGTTTGAGGGACAAGTTATTATAACAGGGATTATGATAAACGGTATTTGAGGAATTGATTATGTAACAAAAAGTAATATATGTAAGGTTTAGATAAACGGGCACGCAGGTTTAGATAAACGAGCACGCAGGTTTAGGTAACCACCGTTTATAATAAACGTGGGGAAAATATCGGTTGAGTTATTATAACCAACCCGACTGTTTACATAAACGGAGGCCCAAACACACCCAATTAATATATATAGCTCACACAGATCCTCCTATATATTTAAACAAATGAATCTATGATTAGAAAGTAGAAGAATTTAAGTGTTTCCAATATCCAATCTTTCCACTACTTTTTTGGCATGTTTGTTTGTACTTATAATTTTTTTCAAATTTCTGTTGGAGCAACAATAATTTAAAATTGAGAGAAAAAAAAAAGAATCAAGTGCAAGAATAGAAATTGAAAAATAGAAGGGTGAGATCATATGGATCCACATTCAAAAAATGGTTGATCACATAATATTAGATAAGAACAGTTGGGCTCTTCCTTGAGGATATGTAAAAAAGACAATGGAAGTGGGGGAATGTGAATCCCTTTCATTGGTCCACCATTTACTACAACCAACCATGATGGTTATAGTAAAGAGTTCTTTTAGAATTTTTTAGCTCTATGATTGTAAGAAAAATCCCTCTATTTCTCCTCACTATCAAGCATGTTTGTGGTCATTATTATTATTATTTTATAATCATGATTTACAAGCTTCATCTTTATATATATTGAACTTAAAATATTTAAGAAAGTATATCTGGTAGATTTCAAGTCTCTACTAATAATTTCTCCTATTTCTTAGAGACAATCGTAATTCAATAATAATTAAGGTAAGAACCATCATAAAATAACTCAGGAACAATGTGGTAGATTTCAACCATCATAAAATAATAATTATTGAACCATCATTCAATAATCGTAATTCGAAACCATGTAAAATTGAAATTTTCATCCAGCATTATTAAAAAGGGGTGAAGAACTGAGATAAGTAAAGTGAGAGTCAGTCATAAAGGATAAAAAACTGTTCAAAGCTTAGAAAAAGATCAAGATACAAGCTGCCCTGCCCTAGTACAGTGCCTCATGGTCTAGTAGGTTCACTCACCATCAACAGAATAAAGTAAAACAAAATGGGTGAATATAATTCAAATGATTTTTTTTAAGTGTTATATTTCATTTATTAATAAGATATATTTTAATCAATTGAATTATATTCATATTTGTTATTATAGATGTTGTTTATAATCATATTATTAATTTTAAAATAAAGATTCATTAGAAAGATGTTTCTAATGTATTTTTTTTATATATTAAGTTATCATTATTTATTTAATTTGAATAATATTCCACTTTGAAGTAATATTAAAGACCAATTTTGTAAAGGCAAAATTAGATTTCAATCTTTTTTTTTTAACTTAACAATTGAAGGAAGAGATTTCAAATCTCTATGTTTTTTAATTATTAAATATTAAATCGTATAAGATTGTTATTAGAATTTGTACAATATTGCAAAGAATATCCTATCATAAAAAAGGTCGGGTTAAAATTTAATGAACAACAATTCAACCGCATCAATATATTATATTAATCAATAAGTTATAAATTCAAATATGCCACCTCATGCTTATAGAATTAAAAAAAACAAACAAATAAAACATGCACAAAAATAAATTTCATATTATGTATTACTATTGGAGAAAATCCCCATTTGGGGACAGTTGGAAAAAAAAACGCAATAAGTGAATTTAAAAACACAACCAAAATGCGGAGCAGAATAACACAGTCTCTCACCGTCACAGAGAGGGATTATCTGTCAATTTCTTCTCTCTACAAACACCACATTTCCCATTTCTGTCCATTTCTTCATCTGGGTATTGCTGCAAAAACACTCCACTTGCAATTTCTTTTTCATTTCATTATTCATTATTCATTTTTTGTTTTCCCTTTTCAGAATCCATAAAAATGGCTTTCAATGGACCAAACAAACCAACCCCATCTCTGTTTTTTTTGCATGATCGCCTTTTGAAGATTCTCTTCTCTTTCATTTTTTTTGAAGTTTAGTTCTATTGGGGTTTTAGGCTGTTTTCAACTCAATCTTTTGTGGGTGTTGTTTACCATTTTCATCCATTGCCAAACATTTCTGATGATTAGTTGTTTCTGCTTTCTTTGTAATGATTTTTGTGGGGTTTTAGGGAGGAGAAATATGATTTTTAAGAGCTTTTTCTAAAGTGAAACTCAGATGGTTGAGCTTGATATTAATCTCTTACCAAAAAGAGGAGTTGGGTATGTGCATCATGTGATTGGAGTTAAAGGGTAGTTGGGGGGTTTTTGCCTTGAAATTTTAGAGTAAAAGGCTTTGAGTAGCTTTGGGGGGTTTTTGTGGGGATAAATTTTGGGTGAAGAGGGAAGAGAGGAAATGGAAGCACAAAACCAGAAGTCTCTAGAAAGAGTTGTTTCACAAAAAGCTTTGCAGTTAGGGAGCTCATTTCCTTGTCAAATTTGTGTTGTGGGTTTTCTTTGTGGAGTTTGTATTGCCTCTCTGTTTCTTGGTGCTTTTACTTCATCTGGTGAACCTTTGGGATTTGGTTGGAGTTCTTTCTCACCCAATTCACTGTGGAATTCTACTTCTGAAAGTATTAGTAAGTCATCATCATCATCATCCTTATCTTTCTCTCTGAATTTGAATCATCTGCTATTGGCCTGAATTCTTGTTGTTTGGTAGAATAGTATCATACAATTTGGATTGAATTCTAACCATCATGGTTGGCTTAGTTCTCAAAAAGAATCTTAGGAGGTGTTTAGATGAGGCTTTGGATGAGAAGTTATTTTGAGTTATTTTGAGGGGTTAGAAATTGAGAGTGGCAGTCAAATTTAGAAGTCAGAGATAATAGCTTATTTGGTTGTGGATTCGAATCTATGATCTCACCTTAGTTATAGGTCAAAGAAGTTAAATCCATATGTTTGAAGTTAATGTATGGAAAATAAAATTAGTTGAGATGGGCACCAACGTGTTTAATACTTTATTTTTTCTGAGAAAAACGTGTTTAATACTTAATTGAGCTATAATATTTCTTATGAGCTTTCTAATGCTTAATGTTGCGATTAGTATTTAAGATTACTTGGCCTGTGCCTAAGGTCCAGTTGCCAAAAGATTCTTTTTTAAAACAAAATTGTTTATTCTGAAAGCTGGTTTGAAACTTTTGTTTGGATTGTGGAAAATTTGATTGATATAAAGCTGTATGGGAATTATTTAAAGGTATTGGATAAGATACTTAAAGTTAGAATAGCTTCTACTTTACCCAAATGCATTTTGACTTCAATAGCTCCAGTTGTGTAAAGACTTGCAAATATTTTACAATTTTCTTTTCCTCTCATTCTTCTAGGTGAAGCTACTGGTTCATTTTTCTTTTGGAATAGTTGGCCATGAATATAATCATAATTCAGTTTTATTTCAAAATATTAAAAGATAATGTAATCAGTTAAGCAATATCAATGAGAAGTCATCTTTAAGCAACTGTTCAGTGGTAATCTTTCAACAAAGAAATTAAGACAAATCTTTTCATTCATTTCAAATTGCTTCCAAATAGTGAATAATTTGTTGTTCATCATTGATTAAATTTCAAATATTTTCACTACTTTTTCTTACCCAAAAGGATGTGAATGATTTCTCAGACTGTAACTTTAGACCGAAGGAGGTTGAGAGGCTGAAGGATTTTAAGAAAATTAACGTGAATATCAACGAGAAAGCGTCCTTACTGTATTCAGCTTGGAGTTCTTTGTTGACCGAACCAATCGGCGAAGAAAATGCATTCCTGCGAGATCATGGATTGAACAAAGCCACAGTACCAAATGCACCACATTTGGAAGATTGCAAGTCGGGAACAGAAGCGAACAAACATTTTGATGAGCGGTCCGTTACTGAAGGATTCCTTCCTTGGACGAGTTGGAAGGGGGTTTTAGGCACGCATCCGATTGCTACAACTAAGGAATCGGGCTACCTTCGGCACCAAGAAATGTCTGAAGGTTCCTACCCTCCCTGGGTATGCTTCTAAATTTCTTGAATTTTGAATTATAATGACTAAATAGTACTGCGTACAAGTTTCTGCATATTTTTTACAGGTTATGTTTTTGTTTTTGGAAATTAATCTAGCAGACTTTGTCATGTTGCTTCTAATATTTGTTTAGTTCCTACTTGATTCTGTAGGTTAAATCATGTTGGCCCCCATGTTTGGTTATTCTTAAGTATAGTCCCCTTATCTATCTATGTTAATCTCATAAAGTTTATAATTGAAGAGTTTTATTAAGCATTATCAAATTGATAACAATATAATAGTTTACAGGTTACAGGATCAGATGAAGAAAACTACCCCTTGACTAGAAAAGTACAACGTGATTTATGGATCCATCAGCATCCATCGAACTGTAGCCATCCAAATGTTCGGTTTCTTGTAGCTGATTGGGAGCGGTTACCTGGATTCGGCATTGGAGCTCAAATAGTAGGAATGTGTGGACTTCTTGCTATAGCGATCAACGAGAAGAGGGTTCTCGTTACGAATTATTATAATCGAGCAGACCACGGTGGATGTCAAGGTACAGAAAATGGCTATTGATATGGATGATTGAGTGATAGATTATGAACTAATGTGCTATAATCATAAACTGTATTTAGTATTTGTCTTCTTGGTTACCTGTTTTTCTTCTGGATTTGAAGTTCAGAAAGGACTGTGTTTCTCTTTCTGCTGACATGTTCAATTTATAGGTTCGTCGAGGTCCAGTTGGTCATGCTATTTCTTCCCCGAAACATCTCAAAGATGTCGGGACCGTGCGTTCGAACTTTTAGGGAACAATGAAGCATGGAAGAGCGGAATCATAACAGCAAAAGAAAATTACAGCACCAAGGAAATATGGACTGGTCGAATTCCTAGGTGAGCTATAGGCTGGGGAATAGTATAACCGTCAAACATATGGATGTCTATAAATCAAAGAGCTCCCTAGGTAACAGCATAGGAATTTTTTCTAATTTAAAGTTAGAATTATTAATAAGAATGACACACACAAGGTAAATACTAACTATGAGAGAATATGGGTTCTACTTCAAAACCAATTAATAATGGAGGGAGTAACCCATATCTTTTTTATATTGATGTTGGACTCTCCCACTTTCCAATGTGGGACATCCGTAAGATCCTAACACTAACAAGCAGATTTATCAGTTACTTAAGATGTGTAAAATAAGAAGAATACTTGCAAGCCCTCCTTGCAAAATGGTGCCACAAAAATATTGTTGAAAAATTTTGTTCCAACAATATTGAAAAAAATAATTCGTGCCACATATTCTAATAAGGATCCAAGTATTCCTCATAAAATAATTGATATAGTTTATTTAGATTCATGATTCCCATAGTTTTGAATTTAACTATTGTGGTAATCTCTAGGGGGTGTTTGTTGTAAGATGAAATGAGATGAGGTGAGGAGGTTGAAGCCCAACATCTTGTTTGGCCCAAGGTGTTCTTCATCTCTTCTCATCTCATCTTCTCTCTCCATTTTTTTTAATTTTTTTTTTATATACATTATGTATATATATATTTTTACTTATTTTATTATTTTATGTTTGATATATTTTTATTATAATATTATTATTATTTTAATATATCAATATATAATTATAATAATTATACTATTATTATATCAAATGTTTATTTAAATAAATTTGAATTTTAAAAATTAAAATAAATAGATATATATTATCTCTTAATATATGACATTAAATTTTCATATTTTTATTCATTTTTTAATCATCCTTAATAACAAAAAAAGTTATAAAATTTCAGTTGTTTAGAGATAGACTATAAATATCATATTTAAAAATTTATAATTAAAAATTATTGTAATAAAATAATGTGTTTCTTTTTAATATTAACAATAAATACATCAATTTATTATTAAAAGAAATTAAATTTAAATAATTTATATACGTTGAATTTTTATTCGTAGTTTATAATAGATTTAAAAGTATGAACTTATTTTCAATAAACTTAAAAATATTGAACTTATTTTGTTTTTTAAAAAAATGAGATTCAAATTTTATATTCTTGTATTCTATTACCGTTTGAAGTAATAGTAAGAGTGAATTGTTTTTTGAAGGGATAAATTAATTTAAATAATTTTGAGAGTTTTGATTGTATATACAAAAAACAACTATAAGTTTCAAGACTTGTATGAGTCACAAGAGTTGAGATCTATTGTACCTAATAAAAAAAAATTCCAAAATTTAAGGAATATTTTATTGCTTCCATGTAATAATTATTATCAAAATGTGACCGAGTTATCTTTTAACTACAAAAAAATAATAAATAAAAAAATTTAGGGGTGTTTATGGTCCCTCAGAAGTATCAATGACTAATAAGATAAATATATTTAATTTATTATTACCTATTAATTAGCGTATTTTATTAACAATTCTTTGACCTTCGGTAACTATGGATATGAATGTATAAAAGGTATAAGAAAATAATTTGTTTCAAAAATAAAATAAAAATTGCTATCAAGATTTTATAATGATTAGTTTAACCAAATGGTTTTATTTTTATTTTTTAATAAATAGAACCTTGGTATTTAAATTTTTTTTTTTATTATTTAAATCCAACAAATCTTAAAAAAAAGTTATTAACTATCTACAAATATTTTAGATTAGTCAAACTTTATTTTTGTGGTGTGAAATTTTTATTCTCATAATTTTTTTTTAATTAAACAATATTTAAGTATGAAAGGTTAGAAAATTTTAACCTCATGGTTATAATGTCTAACATAATATCATTGAAACTATGTTTTTTTAATATAAACATTAATATGATTAAGGGTGCTTAATATTAATTTTATATTACTTACCTTTTATTTATGATAGTGGTTATATCTACATATTTATTATATTAATAGCTAAATATTTTAGAATAAAAAAAAACATATCTTAACATCTCATCTCCTTTCCCTCCACCCCAAACAAGGTTTTCTTGTCATCTCATCTTATCTCGCTGCATCCCAAACAAGGTTTTTCTGTCATCTCTTCTCACCCCAAATAAGGTTTTTCTCTTATCAACATCTCCGCTCTTCTCATCTCATTTCACCAGTAGCCAAACACCCCCTAAGAGGTATACAATCTCCCTTATTTTTATGATATCTTTACGAATAAAAATTGTTTCTAACAAAAAAAATCCCATAATCTTTCGGACAATACTAGTTGATTGTTAAGCAACTTATTACTTAGCATTCACTGCTTTATATTTCTCCTCTGTGTTTTTACTTTTATGCCCCTAGTCTTGGTTGTAATGGTTTTGACCCAACTATTTAAGCTTCTTTTGCTGTATGTTTTATTTAAGAACACTCTCAATACAACAGTCTTCTTCTCTAAGTTTCGATATCTTCTATTGTTGTTTTTACCTAATCAAAATCTTCTTAAATTTGAGACCTTGGTATTGTCATTGATGGTGACAGTGAACTCTGTTGCTTTATTAGATTCGTTGAAGGGTAAATTCATTGCTAATTAATGCAGGATATGGGGAAGTCCTTGGAGTTATTTACAGCCCACAACAGAAGTAAATGGAACTTTACTTTCTAAACATCGCAAAATGAATAGAAGGTGGTGGCGAGCACAGGTAATCTTTTATGCTAAGATGATTGATTATCTCAACAGCCCTCTTCCCCCAATCTATCACTTTCACATCCATGCACACACGCATATTTGTAGCACAAAGGATACCTACTAGCATTGCTCAACCATATGACATTAGAATCTTCATTATCTGCCTATGTCCAATCCCTTAACAGACTTGTAACAAACATTTCAAGTTATTACATCCTTAACATTTATTAGAGCAGATCTGTCCAACAAGGGCCATAGCCATACATCAGAATACTGATGTCGCTAAGTTTTGATCGCAGGCAGTGCGCTATTTGATGAGATTTCAGACAGAATACACATGTGGCTTAATGAATGCTGCTCGCCATGCTGCATTTGGAAAGGAAGCTGCAGAAATTGTTCTCAAAAGTCTCAATGGAAAATGGCCAGAGGTTTGTAGCTCAAGACTCAAGACTCATGTTAGTTTTACTCTTTTGGTTTAGCTCAATTCAAATGTCACATGCTATTTTGAAAATTCGCAATTGAAACTACATAATTGCTTATGCAAGGTCTTGAGTTTGAATTCCTGTCAAACTCGTGAAATTAAATTCTATTTGTATGGCATTTTATAGTAAAATGGAGAGCAGTAAACAAATTGTAGTTCAAGTCTGTAGTTGCACTTAGCTTAACCTTACAAGGCTGGACTAGTCTGACTGAAATTCTAATATTGAGCATCTTCTTTCAGGAAGATTCAATGACATCAAAGCATGATATAGAAGATTTCGTATGGTCGAATCACAAAGCATGGATACCTAGGCCACTGTTAAGCATGCATGTAAGAATGGGAGATAAAGCCTGTGAAATGAAAGTTGTTGAATTTGAAGAATACATGGTCCTTGCCGAACGCATTAGAAGACGGTTTCCAAATCTCGAAAGTGTTTGGCTTTCAACCGAAATGCAAGTGCGTTCTACCACTACATGAATTGTTAAATTATACATCACTATCCATGCTCTTTCCTCACTACACTATTATATCAACCTTTGATATATTTCAGGAAGTGATTGATAAAACTAGGAGTTACCCAACTTGGAAGTTTTACTACACAAACGTGAAGCGACAAGTAGGAAACCTTACGATGGCCGCCTACGAAGCACAGCTCGGTAGGATAACCAGTTCAAACTATCCCCTCGTGAACTTCTTGATGGCAACCGAAGCTGATTTTTTCGTTGGAGCATTGGGTTCGACATGGTGCTTTCTTATAGATGGAATGAGAAATACAGGGGGCAAAGTAATGGCTGGATACTTGAGTGTGAACAAGGATCGGTTTTGGTAAAGGAAAATGAAAATGAAAATTGTATCTCTAGTTGATAAGAGTAAACACGTCTGATGTGTAAATAGGGTTCTTTTTTTGTCTCCTTTTTTACACTCTTCTGGAGGGGGAAGAGAGAGGGATAGATAATAGTTTGATTTCGTGTTGTACATATCGTACATGTACAGTAAGATTGTCAAGAAATAAAAGTATGTTCCCTTTTCTGGTTATTATTAGATTAGTTATTAAGTTTGTTTTCTTAAGTACCGTTTGTTATTTACTTTTGGGTATTATTGTAATTATCTGAGGTAGTTTGGTTATTTCTGTTGTAAGGCTTGTAAACACCATTTAAGTGTTAATGAAATTACTTTTCTTCTTCACAATGTTCTCTTCTGTAAATTTATCTGCTAATAGTTATGTGGCTATCTTGCCTGGCCGGGTTTAGGAAATTGTAGATCTTGATGCATGGCTCACTTTTCAAAACTGACAAAGTTATTTTAGGAAATTGACCAGTCGTGAACCATTTAGTTGTATTGCTTGTACCTTCAAAATTGATCGAGGTCTGCAATGGAACAAAAATGATCAGACAACAGCACTCAACTCAATTAACAACCAAATATTGAAGGAGACAACCCAAATAGATAATTTGTCTCATAAAAATAATCCAAATGTGCGTAAACTAATTTGGAGTCTGGATGTAATAATTGGAAAAACTAAAAATGAGTGTGAACTAGCTCGAAGTCAAGATGTATTAATTGGAGAAAGTCAAAATACGCGTAAACTGACTCGGAGTCTCGATGTAATAATTGGAGAAAGTATTCATGGGGTCAGTCACACGCATGCGCGCGCGCGAGCACACGCACGCACCGTGCGTGCGTGCGTGGTCAACTTCATCTTTATACTGATTGTTGTCACTGTCACTCGATTGCCCTCCTCGACTTCCTTTCATCCATGAAATCCATGATGAGGATCCCTCTGATTCCTTGGACTTGGCATCCTGGAAATGTGCTGGACTTGAGAGTGAGGTTGCAAATTCTTCAACTGGATGAAGCTCTTCAAATTTGTCAAAGTAACAAGTACTCTAATAGTTGGGACAATGGGAATGGCAACCTAAAGAACGACACATATTGCTTCATCATTATTATTATCTAATACAAAACAAATATTGGTGATAAGAATTAAGAACAGAGATATCTTGTCACAACTGTTGTCATAAGAAAATCATATCATTAACATGTGTTGCCATTATAACAACTTATTATGGAAAAACTTCTAACCTCATAAAAGAAACCAAGGACATCAGAAAATTTGTAGGATGCTAATACCTAAACACATGGTGATCAAAGATTACACCGAGACCTCAAAGAAATGAAAGCGCAGCTTATCGCTTCGATAGATACATAATGCTTGAAAAAAATTCTTGTCTTTTCAAGTTTAAGCAATAAAGATTTACTAAGAAAGAGTTTATTTATTTTTAGAGGAACAAGACAACTTCATGTGTTACATTAAGCCCAAAGAAACCAAGAATAAGCAAGGGCCAAAATTAGAGGGACAAACACGAAATGTTAAAGCCATTACAACCAGTTAAGATACAAGGAAGCACATAAGAATAAATGGTGTAATTGGCGATTAATGTCCCTCTAATATCGGAAGACGACCAGTGATCGAAGAATGAGCCAAAATGAGGGATGGTGGAGACACGAGTTCATAGGGACGAAGATAAGCCATTGTGTGTTGTACCGTTCAATGTAATAAGTAGATACACTTATAAACCATTTCGAGGATGATATCCAAAACCAACCGGCTAGATCGAACCAATACAGATAAGACAAATCAGTTTGGTGTAGTGAGCCAAACCAATTCGTGGGTCGTATCGAACCACAAACTAGGGTTTCACTGTCTTTCTCATCCTTACAATTCGTAGCTGCCATCAAACCTAGGGAGACGATCAACCATCGTAAAAAAACCATGAAGAGAAGATGAATCCGTGGGGAAAATGGTCGTGAGTGTGAGAATAAATCTTGACCAACGCCAAAGGCCACAACAAAATGCGAGATCAGTGGTCAAAGCGGAAGGATTAACTACATGAGCCACGAATGGAATCGGAGGCTTTGTCAAGAAGAAGGACAACTAGTCGACTGCGAACCAAAACCCCGAGCAAGAAGAAGATGCAGCCTTCTTCAGTGAAGACTCGAGAGATCACTTGTGAAAACAACCAAATATCGACGGTGTGATGAAACACAGGGGTGAAAAACCAACTAGAAATCCAAAATGACAAGAAATGCGATGGTAAAAGAAAAATTGGTCAAGATAAAAGGAAGAAGTCATCGATACAATGTTGGACTTGAAATCAATCCCCCTTTGGTGCCGGTATAGGGCGTTGGAGCCGGAGGAAGAAGGGAAGATTTTAGGGTTTGTGTTTTTGGGTCAGAGAGAAAGTTAGAGAGGTTTAATTTTTTTTTCCAAGAGAGAAAGAGTTTATAATTCGCTCTATCTTTTTAGCAAGACCCTTATTTCTGCTCCCATGTATATCTTTTTCTTTTATATCTGTTTAAAAATTTATAGAACTCAACATTATTCGTTACTTGAGAAATTACATTGGAAAAAGAGCATCCATTTTTTTTTCTTATCATATTTCTCAGCAGATTCAAATGTTGTCCATGACGCTAATAAACAGTGGAAATCTAAATGAAAGAGCTAGCTACTAGAATAGCATTCTTCTGAATTCTCTCAATATATCAAGGTGTCCTGGTTACTGTTAGTTAGCAAGGGTATGACCAATCTTCTTGGAACAAAACCTTTTTCACCAAAACACAAAAGTAGTGGTAACTAAGCAGAGATTTATGAGTTCTAGCAACAATTAGAGGTGGGGATTTGAACCCATGACCTCATAGATCCAGTTGGCCACTAAGAGGAGATTTTGAGTTGACACTTTTGTTCTTTTTGGGAAATAAAAGCAAATGACAGAATAATAGGAAATTTAAGAAATAAAAGCAAATGAAAAAAAAAATGTGATGAGGAATATGAACCTTAACATAAAAAATCTCAAGACGTTACCTTCATTGGAAATGTTCCATGAGGCAATTTGGTTGTTAAAAGCTCCCTTAATCTCGTGATAGCTTTTACCTTGTTGGCTAGGATGTCAAGTACATGCAAAAGCTCATTTGTTTTAAAGGAAAATCTGGTGTCAACCATAAAACAGGTCTCAAACCCTTTTTATACTCATTTTCATGCTTGGAGTCATTGACGATTCCTTTCTTCTTTTTCTTCTTATTGCTTTTATCTTTTCCCTTCTTTGCATCCCCCATGTCTTCTGTCGATAATTCAGAAGACATTTTTTGATGATCTACTACCTTTTGATTGGCACCTTCCGGAGCCGATTTTGAAACTTTCTTTGACATCTTAGGATCATCAGGGCCATGTTACTTCCCTTGCCATTCTTCTTGTTCCAACCAAACCAACTTTTCTTCTCCTTAGTAGCACCACTTGGGTCACAATTTTCATATGAACCTACTGAACCATTTTCTTGGCTTTCAAAGGCTACATGCTTCTCATCCTCACCCAGACCCTCAGAGTTTCCCATTCGAAGAGCCGAATCTAGTTACATTTTCTCTTCTGCAGTCAGTACATCATCAAACTCATCATTTTCACCACCATTGGCCAACCTTTCTTCATCATCTCCAGCAAACAGCTCCTCATCTGTCATAGCCCCAGGGTCCCTCCTTAACTTAACACTCACCATCACATGAAGCATATCGTATATTTTTGCTTTCCAATTTCAAACCATCTCAATTCTCTCCTGTCCTCTTCAGTTTAGATGGGGAACAAGCTCTTCCTGAGTAACATCAATGCCTGGCCTATACATATTTGTCTACGACACAAGGGCCGCTTCATGGGCAACTTCTACTTCTGTTGGTTGGACACCAGCTCCTTCCAAAGCATTTGTAATTTCCTTCTCCTTATGAGCAAGAAAAATCAAAGAACCTGGAGATAGCTTAACATTACCGTCCTCTGAACTGTACCCCTCTCCTAGAAAGAGAAAAGTTTGATCCGAATGCTGAATTAAAAAACCATCAAAACCAGCAAGGGTCATGTCAGCTCAAAGATTAAAACCGCCCTTCCAAATGCGATAAGTATCTGATGGGGCAATTCTACCAATAAAAGGAATGACCGAACTCTCAAAATGAAAAGTTATCTCCATGTAAAAATCACGAATACGTGCAGCAGAAGTAATAATTTGAGGAAGCCTACGATAAGATAGCATTTTGCCCAAGCGAGAGGCTAGTAGTGTCTAGCAGTGACCATCGCTATTGCTTCCTCTCTAGTACAAACTGCCTCCTAGGGAACATTCCAACCATGCTCATTCTGTAGGCTCCAATCAGCACTAGCTCCCATCAAAATCTCAGCCGAAATCTGATCTCGAAGACGTACAACAAGGTGGAGAGGGGTTTCCCGACCAAGAACATCGCGATGATCGATAGTAGCAGAGACAACATCAGCTTGAAGCTCAACAGCCAGAGATTCCTCTTCAGTATTAACCTCGCCAGCCTTAGCTAATCGAGGAAGGGACACAACGACAAACAACTGCTAAATGAACTGAACTATGGGAATATTTTGAAAAATCTTTCATTGATGTTTGGCTCTTGTTCATCTCCATCTTAAATTCCTAAAACCACCACACCCCTTTCATTATTTTGGTAAAATCTCCAATTCAGATCTCGAGCTGAACCAAAATTTCTCCTCCAATTCCAAGTCCAAGATACACACAAGCACTTTTTAGGGCTCAACTCAAGAACCAACAAAAGATTAGGCAATTCACTCAGCAACCCTTTTCTAGTAGCTAGAGTGCTAGATGATAGAATAAAACCTCAAATCAGATTACTCATATACCTTAATCAAATCAATTTTCAGTAGCTAACTGAACTGACAGACCCCATCCAAATACCCTGATCTCAAACTCTGCAACCTATTGGAAGCAATCACAAACCTCAAATCTGTAAAGCAATCAACAAACAAGAATAAAAAAGCAAGAAAAACCCTCAACATTCAATTGATCCAACACAAACATCAATTCCATCGACAAACATTTCCTATTAAAAAAGAATCAAACCCCCTCTACCAACAAGACCCAATAGAACAAAAACAGCAACCAAATTATTAGCATTCAAAATCTCCGAACCAAAAAGCAAGAAAACAACTCAAATGAGAGCAAAAAAGAAACCAAATCTTGCAAATCAACTACGCCAAGAAGCAATAAACTAAAACCCAATTACGGAAATGGGTAATTGAGGAACAAAAAGGTAAGAAGGATGAGAGAAGAGACCACAAGAAAATAGGAGAATGAAGATCGATTCCAAGTGTGATTGTGAGTTGTTGTGTTATCTCTTTGTTCTCTATTGGGTTGAGCTCTTCTACGAGTTCATGGGGGTAAGAGAAACAAAGTTAGAGAGAGAATGAATTGAATGATTTGGATGTGAGATAAAGAATTGAAGGGTTCGGATCTTCTTCGCCATTTATGATGTTAAACAAGTAGAGAGAGAAAGAGAGTAGTGCTTTTAGAGAGATATTTATTGATGTGACCTTCCCTTTCTCTTCATTTTACTAATATGCATTGCCCTTCAAATTTTATTTTCTAAAAAATGGCTTCTTTTTTTTCTTTCTTTCTTTTTTTTCCCTAATGTCAAATAAACTTACAAATTAATCAAGAATACTCACAAAAATTAAATTACTCACCTACGATTTAGGTTGTGATTGAATTGAGTAAGAGAAATGTGTTAATGATCTTAAAGGTACAATATTATTGATGAGATTATGTTATTATACATTGAAGGAATAAGAGATATTTATAGCTTCTAGCTCTCGCAAACTGAAATAACAATATAGAAGTTATAAAACTTATAATCTTAAAAACCCTTATAACAGAACAAACAAAGTGTAACTCTAATATTTTCCCTCAAACAAAGAGTACTTGCAGTCGCAGTTTGCCACAAAGAAGGAGAAAGCGTGAGTGACTTAGGCCTTTCGTGAAGAGGTCACCGAGTTTATCCACGCTCGAGATGAAGTTGATTTGGATATCCATCCTAACAGCTTTTTCCTGGACAAAGTGATAGTCTATTTCAATGTGCTTTGTTCGAGCGTGAAACAAGAGGTTGTTAGCAAGAAAGATAGTTGATACATTGTTACACCATAACATGGGGACATGTGTGATAGGTAAGTGAAATTCATGAAGTATCTGTCAAACCCAGTATAGCTCAGCTATGGTGGAGGCAAGACCACAATATTCAGCTTCAGTGGTGGACCTTGTAACTATTGGTTGCTTCTTTACACTACAAGATATGAGATGAGACCGAGGTATATAATGAATCCAGTGGTAGAGCATTGATTAATGTGATCACCAACCCAATCGGCATCACAGTAAGCCCGTATGATGTTAGAACCCTTTGTGAACTTGAGATCGATGCATGGTGTGCCTTGGAGATATAGTAGGATATGCTTGGCAGCAACTAGATTAGTTTTGGTCGGACTATGCATCTTTTGACAAGCCTTGTTCATTGCATATGCAATGTCGGGGCGAGTAAAGGTTAGGTATTGTAAGGAGCCACTAATACTTCTGAAGAATTTTGGATCGGACAATTGTGCAGATGGAGTTAAGTCATCCGTAGCACTTAGAGTTAAGAAAGCCTTGCAGTTAATCATGCTTGCTTGTTTCAAAAGATCAACTACATATTTGGACTGACAGACATGGATTTCCCCTACAACACGAGTTAATTCTAGCCCCAAGAAGTATTTGAGTTCACTGAGATCAGTCATTTCAAATGCATCTATGTAAGTAGTGTCGTTGCCTGATATGAGAATGTCATCGGCATACAAGAGTAAGATTATCGATCCATTGGGTGTATGCTTATGAAAAAGTGATAGATCAGCCTTAGAGGAACACAAAATTTAAAGTCAACAGGTGGGTAGTGAAGCATTCAAACCACGCGAGTGGTGCTTGTTAAAGACTATATAAGGATTTGTTGAGGCGGCACACCATATTAGGCTGGTCAAAGTCAACAAAGCCTTGTGGTTGGGCAATATAAACCTCTTCTTTTAAAGTTCCATGTAAGAAAGAGTTTTTTTTGTCCATTTGACGTAAAGGCGAGTTGAAATGTGCAACAAGTGAAAATAGAATTCGAACTATGGGGTGTGCTTGACCACATGGTTGAACGTTTCTTCGAAGTCTACACTTTCCTCGGGATTCCTTTTGATGTGATATACCCATTTATTTCCAACAACCTTTCGATTAGTAGGCAACGAAACGAGCTCTCAAATTTCTTGCCTTTGAAAAGCTAGAAATTCCTTAGACATGACCTTTCTCCACTCTTCATGCTTATAGGCTATAGTTAAATTGGAAGGTTCTTTTTTAGGAGAGACTAAAGGCACAACAGTCATCATAGCATATTTTCGCTTAGAGATACCATTCTTTGCCCGTGTGATCATGGGGTGGTTGCTGATCAAGGATAGCTCAATTGTAAAACATGAGGGAATGTCAACATGTAGTGGAATAAAATTGGTTAAGGGTGGTAATTATGAAATAGGAACTGACCGAGAGCTATTTGAGATAACTGGTTTATTTTTCCAAGAGTTATGAGAAGAGACAAGTATAGAAGCAGCAGGTTGAGAGTTGCTAGAATTGGGATAAGGAGAAATGGTAAGAGTTATAGAGGAAGATGAGGAAGGAAGAGTATCAAAGGTGAAAGGGCTGAGTTGGATGAGGAAGTAGTGACCGAAACTTTGGAGTTAGAGAGATGAGCATAGGGAAACAAAGTTTCATCGGATAAAACGGGGGGCTCAACATCACCAAGAGGCATGCACGTTCAATTTCCAACACCGCCATAGCCATTAGCAATGTATCAAGAGGCATCCACGTTCAATTTCCAATGGCCGGGAGGAGAAGGAGTCCAAGATGAAGTGGGGGGCTCAACATCCATAGAAACAACAGACTTGAAAACTACAACAGAAACATAACTAGTAAGAATTTATCAATAAAAGTAATTAAAGATAAAGCATTGCTACCCTCATGGTTATGAAAACAAAGATTTCGGTAAGATCATATGCTTCATAAAATAATTACTTTATACATAGTTATTTTACCTACGATTATAAATTACATATATTACATTTTAAATCTTATTAAATTCTAAGGGATCAAATTCTAACTTTAGGATCTCATTTTACCATTTTATTTAAATTATAATATTCGAATTTACTTCGGAAAAAATGGGGGTCGAAGGGGACAAATCAAAAGGCATTGTTTTGAAGCCTCTAAACAGAATGCCAATCCCAATAAAAGACAATGATTTCAACATTGCTATTGAGAAGACATGCTTTGTTTCTAAGAAAACTGGCTATAATTTCCAGGCTAGTAAAAGCAAGAGAGTAATTAATGAAGCAAGCAAATTTCTCTATTTGGATTTATCTTTATTTTTAACTTTTCTCACTTTTATAAAAACAAATCTTGGAGAGGGATTTCCCCATCTACTCTTAGGGCATGTTTGGCTAGGGTGGGAAGGGAAGAGATGGAAAAGGAAGGGAAAGGAAAGGAAGGGAAGTAGTGGTAAATTAGTGTTTGGTGGGATGGGAAGGGAAGAGAAGTGATAAGTAATTGACGTTTGGTGAAAAGAGAAAGAAATAGAATTGATAGTAAATTGGTGTTTGGTGGGATGAGAAGGAAAATGAAGAAATGTAATTTTTTTTAATCATAAAAAATTGATAATCAATAGGGAATTTGCGCTGAGCAGCAAATTCTACCTCTTGTATTAGTTTTGCAGCATAATTTCTAAAATAATTGAATGTATACCACATTAGACATCTATCAATAACTAGTGATAGAACTCAATCAATGATAGACATCTATCACTAATGAGTGATTGACATCTATAACTAATGAGTGATAGAACTCAATTTGAATTTTTTGCTACAAATGAATTAGCTTTGATTTTGTGCTATAAGTGCAAATATTTTGTCATTTTTTGCTATACATGCAAAATCCCCTAATCAATAATATTTTTTATAATAATCATAATTCACTATATCTTTTACTTATTAATAAAATATGAATGTAAATTTATTTAGTTTAATTTATTATTTAAATTAAATGAAATTTAGTACATTTTTATCATTGGAGTTATCAAATAAAAAAAAGTTCAAATCATTATACTTAATATTTGCAACAATAATCATCAAAATAAATTTTATATAAAAAATTAAGTTAAAAAATTTAAACCAAGAAAGATTATAATTAAAAAAAAAATAATTTAACTAGTTTAATTATTTAGTAATTTTACACTATGAGAGAGAGAATCAGTCAAAGAGTAAATATATGCTCGTTTATTCTCATTACCCAATGGAATAAAATATTTATATAGTGTATACATTGGTGAATAAAATACAGCTGGCTAAAAGAAGGAATAACCAACTAAACTAAAACAGTTTGTACATAACTAATCTAGTTCATGGGATAACTAATTCTTTGATTAAGGAAGAATTAAGTTAATACTCCCCCTCAAGGTGGTTCGAAAATGTTGTGAATGCCCAGTTTCAGCAACATGGGATTTAAAACTGAAGCAGCTATCGGTTTGGTTAAGAAATCGGCAAGTTGGGAAGCTGATCGAACCGGAAGAAGCTTTATCGAACCATCTTGTATTTTATCCCAGACAACGTGACAATCAAGTTCTATATGCTTTGTGCTTTCATGGAAAATCGGGTTTGAGGCAATGTGGATAACAGCTTGGTTGTCACAAAAAAGTAAAGAAGTAGAATCAGGAAGTTGAAGCTCGCATAACAGAGATCAAAGCCAAATGAGTTCTTAGGTGGCCAAGGCAAGAGCTTTGTATTCTGCTTTAGCAGAGGACCTTGATACAATAGATTGCTTCTTCGACTTCCAAGCAATAAGAGAATCACCAAGAAAAACATCACTCCTTGTTCAGGAGCTGTTTTCAAATACTGGAGAAGATGATGAACAACAGTTAGGTGCTACTTTCCCAGTTTAGAAACAAATTGACTTAGACGATTAACTGCAAAAGATATATCTGGGCGAGAGATTGTGAGGTATAAAAAATTTCCAATGAGCCGTCTATACAAAGATGCATCGGGTAATGGATTAGGATCATCCAGTTGTTGTTTCTCTCGAGGGTCCATCGGGGTTGTTTCTGGTTTAGATCCCAGAAAACCAGTATCTTGAAGCAGTTGTAGAGTATACTGTCGTTGAGACAGATATACACCAGCAGCAATGTGTCCCAACTCTAAGCCGAGAAAATACTTTAAGTCTCCAAGATCTTTAAGATGGAACCGAGCATTGAGTAGAGTTTTGAGATTTTCAATTTCGTCTGAATCTGCGCTGGTGATAACAATGTCGTCAACATAAACAAGTTGGGCAATGAATTTGATGTCAGTACCTCGGGTGAACAATGGGTAATCAGAACGAGACTGTACAAACCCATGAGAAAGCAAAGCATCTGAAAACTTTTAGAACCATTGTCGCGAAGCCTGCTTGAGGCCATATAAAGACTTGTGAAGGTTGCACACCCATTTCTCTTCCTAGCTACGTGAAGACTGAACTGGGTGGTATCCAAGTGGAAGAGTCATGTACACGTCTAAAGTAAATCACCATGTAAAAGGCATTGTTGACATCTAGTTGGACTAGGGGCCATTGCAAGAGACTGTTAAAGTGATTAACACTCGCACGGTTACTAATTTGGCAACTGGAGAATATGTTTCCATAAAATCAAGGCCTTCCTGTTGTGTGTAACCTCTAGCAACTAGACGGGCTTTTAATGTTCAATTGAGCCATCAGATTTATGTTTCACCTTGTAAATCCAGAGACAACCAATCGAGTGTTTATCAGGGGGCAGGGATACTATTAACCAAGTGTTATTGGATTCAAGAGCCTTGATCTCCTCTTCCATGGCATGTCTCCAATGAGGATGCGAAAAAACTTGATGATAAAACTGAGGCTCATAATCCATAGACAGTTGAAGAGAAAAGGTTCGAAACTTAGGAGAAAGCTTCGCGTAATCAATCTGAGACTGTAGGGGATACCGAGTCTTTGTTGAGGGAAATGTGGAGTGATTAAGGACATTACAATGGTAGTCTCGAAGATAATTTGGACGAGTAGTGTCGCGAGTAGAGCGTCGCATTGAAACACCAACTTGAGTAGGCATGTGAAAGTGATCTACATTTGAAGTTCTCGGCTGCAGTGAAGTTGCAGAAGAAGAGGAATTATCATATGGTGTTGTAGTAGGAACATGAACTTCAAAGTTATGTGTGGTTGCAGACGGTGTTTCATCACGTCGAGTATTTGCCAAATCAAAAGGAGTAACAGAATGCTCATCATGAACGTCAAAAGTCAGAATAGTGATGTCAAAAGGACGAGGCAAAACCAAATCAGGGAACGGATCAGCAGTCTCATCCTGCAAGGTGACTGTGTGAAAATGGTACACTGTCTCATGGAACACGAGGTCTCGAGAGTTAAGAAAGACGTGTTTATCTATGTCAAAGAGTATGTATCCATTGATACCAGGAGGATAACCCATGAAGACAACTGGAATGGCCCGGGGATCAAATTTACTATGACCAACAGTGAGGTTGATGCAAAACAAAGAGAACCGAAAACACGCAACACCGAGTAGTCTGGCAATGATCCATGGCAAAGAGTATATGGACTTTCCCAGTTTAACATCCGAGATGGTGTGCGATTGATTAAGTAAACCACAGCTAGAATGCACTCACTCCATAAGGAAATAGGGGTCATGGATTGATGAAGTAAAGCACGAGCCACATTGAGGATGTGTTGATGCTTCCGTTCAACCACGACATTTTGCTCAGGTCGTGCCACACAAGTGAATTTATGAAGAACCCCATTATCCTTGAAATATTTGTGAATGAGAGCTCAAGAGCATTATCCGAACAAAAAGCTTTAATGCCTTTGCCATATTGATTGCGAACAAGGGCAAAAAATTGCGGGACAATGCTTAGCACATCAGACTTTTGTCGTAGCAAAACACCCAAGTGAATCTCGAGTGGTCATCTACAATAGTTAGAAAATATCGAAAACT